>APFE031044774.1:21267-67203 GCA_000404065.3 Pinus taeda
GGCTCTCAGTCCAAGGTTTAGGGAACCCTTGCTTAACAGCTTGATTGAAAAGCTTGTGGATGTGGGGGATGAGGACAGGGCCTCCAATTTTTAAGATTTCTGCCTGGTAACCTTCAATGTCCTTAGTTTTCCCATTCGCGAGGTGATTAACCCCAAACTTAATGTCTTATAAAGAGAAGACTTCTTTCATTGTGAGCAGGGTTTCCAAATTATCTGTGACATTAGGAGATTCATAAATCTTTTTAAGATAAGAATTCCAATCGTGAAGAGCAATTTTATTATTATCCTTAGTCTTCCTAGTCAGAATCTGCCTCCAAAATTTCTTAGGAGCTACCTTAGAGAGGTGTAAGAGATACTCCTGTCTTTGACGAATGTACTGCCTCTTTTTCCTTTTAATTAGGGCTTTGTATGTTCTTATCTTGTCCATTTTAAGAGAATCATCAACAGCTTCCTTAATTGCTCTCCTCGCACTTTTACAATCTTTGTCATACCAAGGATTGGTTTTGCTATTTCTTTATTATTTGAGACTTCAATTGAGAACTTTTTAATAGAATATGAGAGGGTTGTAGTAAAATTATGATATAGGTCTTCTATGTTATCTATACTAGATAAAGGAGTCAAATTAGTTTTTAATTCATTTAGAAAGAGGTCCTTTTTATTTTTATCAAATATTAAGTTCTTTTGGTTGTAAGTATTGTTTTCTATGGGGACTCTATGCATGACAAAATTGAGGGTTATAAGTAAAGGCCTATGATTAGAGTGAGGCTCGTGGTCTTTTAAGATGTCAAAGTTTATCATTTCGTTGTATAAAGGAAGATCGGAAATAATGTAGTCTACCACGTTGCTACCAAGTCCATGGATGCAGGTCATCTTGCTGGAATTGGGCCACTTTTTTAGACCGTCGCAAATTATGAGATCCTGAGCACTACAAAGCTTGATAAGCTCTGACCCAAACAAATTTTCCCCGAGCTCTTCAGAGCTCCTTTTGTACCTACTAGCCAGGGTAGGGTCTTCGTCTAACCAAAGAGGATTAGGGTTGGAATGATTGTTTAAAATAATAGCTTGGTTGCTTGAAGTTCGGGCATTGAAATCCCCTATTAAAAGGATATTACCATCATTCCTTAGGCTAGAAATATCGTTCTCTAAACTATTGTAAGGGTTAGTTTTATCTAGATTCTTCTTCTTATAGAAGTTAGAATTAATGGGGGGGAAGTAACATATTGCTATGTAGGACTTTTTATTATTAATGTCTCTGATCTCTATCCAACTAAATTGGTTGTAAGCGTCGTTTTTATAAAGCCTAACATAGGGGGAGATGTTCTTCTTAATGTAACAAGCTATTCCCCCAATGCCTCTACGGGAGGATCGCTTGTTCCATGTAGACCATAGCGTAAAGCCATCTATTCCAAACTCAATTATGAAATTTCTCAGAACTACAAAATAACCATTCTCTACCATATTTTTATATAGAATTGAACATTCAAATTTATTATCTCAGTGGCGCAGAGTATAACGCATTCAGGAATGCGTTGACTTTTAATTTAATTTTAAATTTACCAAAAATCACATTCAGGAATGCTTTGACTTTTAATTTAATTTTAAATCGACCAAAAATTAAATGAAGTTATCTACTATTTACATCTGAGAAAATTTAATTTTTTTAAATGCGTTGATTTTTTTAATTTAATTTTAAATAGACCAAAAATTAAACGAGGTTATCTAGTATTTACATCTGAGAAAATTTAATTTTTTTAAATGCGTTGATTTTCGATTTTAATTTTAAATTGACCAAAAATTGATGGTTATCTAGTATTTACATCTGAGAAAATTTAATTTTTTTAAATGCGTTGATTTTCGATTTTAATTTTAAATTGACCAAAAATTGATATTTACATTTGAGAAAATTTTAATTTTAATTTTTTAATTTTTTTTAAATTCTTTGACTTTCGATTTAATTTTAAATTGACCAAAAATTAAACAAGGTTATTTAATATTTACATTTGAGAAAATTTTAATATTTTTATATATTTCTTTTAAATGTAATTGTTCTACGTACTGATTGGTTAAATGGTTTGAGGGCTTAATGATAATATGGTCCTCGTTAATACGGTGGCGGATACTTTGCACCAATACAGAACCCAATCAGTTCAGACGAATGAAACGATCTTTCTTCAGTGGCAAGCTCATTCATAATGGCGAGATGGTTGCATAGATCTGGTAAGTGACAGACATTGTAAGCTCGGTACAGTTGGGCAAATACCATAGCCAATATTGTTATAACCCCAGGGTGACGGATACTTTGCACCAATACAGAACCCGATCAGATCAGACGAAATAAACGATTTTTCTTTAATGGCGAGCTCATTCGTAATGGCGAGATGGTTGAATAGGTCTGCTAAGTGACAGACATTGTAAGCTCGGTACAGTTGGGCAAATACCATAACCAATATTGTTATAACCCCAGGGTGACGGATACTTTGCACCAATACAGAACCCAATCAGATCAGACGAAATAAACGATTTTTCTTTAATGGCGAGCTCATTCATAATGGCGAGATGGTTACATAGATCTGGTAAGTGATGTAAGCTCGGTACAGTTAGGCAAATACCATAGCCAATCTTGTTATAACCCCAGCCGACTTTAAAATTAACGCCTATTTACATATTTTCGCTTAATTTAGCTGTCAAATACAATTTATCTCGAAATAAACCCGTCATGGTTAACTGGTGGATAAGTTTAGAAAATGTCACAATGACTGGGATTTATAAAAATCACTAAGTTTCAACACACACATACATATATATATATATAGGCTTAGTCCAATTTATCTTTTACATGGGAAGGATCTTTTTGTGTTGTACCTGGAGCTATTCACCTTTACCCTACCTTACCTTGGTTACCAACCCTTTACCCACAAGAATAACTATATATGTCATATCCACTCTTAATTAATCACTTAATGAAGTGGTTGGTAAGTAAATATTGTCTTAATTATAAGATTTTCGTGGAAATGTTGTCCTCCACGGAATCTGCCTACAGATTTTCTTGGCAATGGGCATTATTTGGAGTCTCCAACCATGGAAAAATTGGTCGTAAGTTAATTGCGCTTTAATGAGATTTTCTGGCCAGCCTAATAGACGGAACTAACTGTGAAATGTGAAGGATTGATTAGATATCTTAATCAAAGGGACCCTTGGCCTGTTGCCGTGTTGTTTAAAGACATTTTTCATGCATTTAAGCCCTGGATATGAATAATCGTCATTGTCTCGCTGGCAGCAGCCACAAAGAGCGAAAGGTTGGCCGTTATATATTGGGACATATGTTGACTCTCTGGGACCTGAAGGGTTAGAGAATGAACAGTGGTTTCCAAAGAATACCAAGGTTTCTACCTCTCTTTGCCATTGATTTTTTTAAAATTTTTATTCAGTTTTGAAATTATTGATGATCCATTTCCTGGAAATCGCGTCACTTCTGATATGATTAGCCAAATCTACACTTCATCCAGTTTGATTGCTTGTCCGAAGCCAAAAATCCAAAATGAGGACCTCTCCTTGATTTTCTTCCATTAACGTTTTGGTTACTTGGTAAATGAATTATATGAATGTGGATTCTTGAACAATCTTGATAGATAAAGGCGTAAAGGCACTTCCTAACAATTTATTGCAGAAATGCTTTATTTTTACTGTGAAACTTGCCTACCACGAAATGTTTTATTATTTAATATACAAATCATCAAGGTCTGTAAAACGCCATTAACTCGCATAGATCTTCATGGATTTGATAAAAAAATAAATGAACAGTTAAACGAAGCATATTCCCCTAAAAGTTATCCTCTTAGATTAGTCCCGCTTACAACATTCTGAAGTCTCTAGAGAAATGCTTTCACAAAAATACAGCTAGAGCTCCTGTTAAAACAATAAAATTGAAAGAAATGTGTAAACACTAAAACCATACACAGTTTATATTAAAATCTATGAAATGTAATCATTATCAGAATATGTAAACCTGAAAATCTTAGCGTCCAGTGTAATACTGAGAGTTTCTTTTAGTCTTCCTGGAAGCTCTAGGCCCTGGGATCTATTCAGATTTTTTAGTAAAATTTACTAATATTTATAGTAATGGTCAAATTTAACATGGTATCAAAACCTTGACTAAGATTAACTGACAATGAAGATACTAAAGATAATGGTGAAATTTTGGAAATCTACTTCTTTGAAATATGAGATTAACCACCCACGCCTAATATTAAGAATTTAGAAATTTACTAAATCATACCGATTTAAATGTAATGACAAACTTGAAATCTTTCACCTTCCTTTTATGTTCTTTTACGGTAAACCTTTCGCCTTCTTTTTATGCACTTTTAAGGTATCACTCAGCTTAGGAAGCCCTGAGGCTTGAATGGACTCCACTGTATATCTGTAACCTACTGAATTTGAACTTCTATTAAAGTTGTAAATATTTTTTAAAACAAGCCTCCAACGACAACCTCCCTGCTTACGTTTCACCTTCTTTTTATGCTCTTTTAAGGTATCACTCAGCTTAGGAAGCCCTGAGGCTTGAATGGACTCCACTGTAGGTCTGTAACCTAGTGAATTTGAACTTCCATTAAAGTTGTAAATATATTTTAAAACAAGAGCCGCCAACGACAACCTCCCTGCTTTTATTTTGAACTGAGGCAATGCGTGTGCCGTTTATGTATTCTACTGGACTGTAAAATGAACATGATAATCGCATAGTTATACTCTTTGGACATTCGTGTACCCTATGGAGAAGATATATAGAAGATATAAACAAAAGAATAATACTTCAACATAAAATTGCATGTATATTCATAAAAGGTAAATTGCAAAGATAGTTCATAAAAAGTAAATTGCAAAGATAATTTTTCAAGTAAGATTAATTTTTGAACTCTTTCCTCGTTCTTTGCACTGAGTTACCATTGCTAGCCAATCGACCTGATGTCATACTGAGAATGTTGTGCCCATTAATCTCAAAGATATATCATTGGGGAGCCTCATCTGGTGGCAATACCGAGGAAAGAAAACCTGTCAAACAAGTTGGTTAACTTTGTAGATCTTTGGAATAAAAAATCAGGGTTTTAGGTGTGAGGGTTTAATGCACTTTTAATTGTTTTGGCCTGGGGCTTTGTATTGGCCATGGTTTCCCAAATGTAGCTAATTCACATCTGCCGAGGGAAAACTAGTTGTCGGCCTCCATTCTTGCATCTGTTGTTGATTTGGTTCGGCTCTATGTATGCGTTGTGCTTTCGCTTGTTTCTTGTGGTGGTTCTTTTGTTGGTCCACGAAGGCTTCAGGTCGACTTTCAATCTGCAAGTTTTCACTTATTCTTTGTTGCCTGGCTTATGCTTCGTCTTTCTATGCTCGTGGTGGTTTCTAATGTTAGTTTTGGTGTAGACCTAGCTATGTGTATCCGTAGGTTCTTCCCTTGCTACTTTTGTGGGTGGCCTAGCAAACCCTATTTCAAGTAAATTTTTGTTCTGGTTCCATTTCTGCATTTCATTTTCTGTGATTCCAACCCTCTGGCCCCTTGGTGAGTAGGTAAACATACCAATGGCATTCTCGCTAGGAGAAACCCTCTCACTAAGGACTCCGTTCTCGTCCTCTGACTCAGAGACATGCTTTTTCGAGGTAAACCCTTGTTCTTCCCTTCTTTTATTTGCTCTCTGTCACCTTATTTTACTTTGATTTCCAGTTTTTGACTACCCATCTCATTTTCGTGGTGATGTGCAAGTCGTACCTAGAGAATGCTACTCCATGACCTCATTCTTAGGAGTCTTTCCATCTCATTTTTGTGGTGATGTGCAAGTCGTACCTAGAGAATGCTACTCCATGACCTCATTCTTAGGAGTCTTTGTGGCTTGGGGAAATAGGGCAGGATCCCTCTGTGATTGTCTTCCTATTTTTGCTCACGTTATCCATAGTCAGGCATAAACCCTAGGGGTTTCATTTTCTCAGTTATGTTTTGTATGCTTTTATGGGTTTCAAACCCTCAGACTGATCTTGGCCTGCAAAACGTTGTTTTCAACACTTGTGGGTTTTGAAACCCTCTACTATTTTGGTTTCATAAATTCATATTGAACTGTTAAATTTTGAAATGTAAAAAATGCACAGGTGTGCTTGAATACTGAATATAAATGTACTTAGGATTCTGAGAAAAAATGTGATATCTTTGTTGGCTCTGCCTTTGTCTGGTTTCTGGTGTGAAATGCCTTCAGTCACGAGATTTTTGTTGATGTCATTCGACCTCTTTAATTAAATAATTCACTAATTTGCTTAAAACAATATTTGAAGCACTAATGCACAGGAAAAAAGAAATTGTCTTTCTTTCTTTATGACAGATATTTTAGATTCATTTGCTTTCACATATACTCAAGAAAACAAATTGTAATTTCAATTTTTGTATTCTTTCTTCTCTCTAGATGGCACACCATCACAGTGGGGATCTGGTTTGTCTTTTATGCCTGACCAGCAGTGCCTTACAGTTGAGAAATTGTCCTTCATTTACCTTATAGTTATCTAACAGTTTCTTTAAACATACTCTTAACTAATCATATTTTACTTGCTTGCTTAATTTTTAAAGGACAATGGTTGTATCAGCCTTAATTTAAATAAAACAAAATTCGTAATTTTTTCCTTCCTTTCCAGCAGAATATAAAAAACCATTTCCAACTATTGCCTTTTTAGCCGGATGCTCCTGCATGAGGTTCTCGGGGTAAATTAAACTCATGGCGCCTGTCCATGATCCCTTCAATAGAGTACCCGACACTTTGAATCTAGCCAACATCTAAACAAGAACTATCCTCAATAGGATGGTCCTTCCACTTGACTAAGTACTGCAAATATTATTTTCTTTGAGTCTGTCTGGCCACCTGGTTGTCTAGGTTTTGTTCGATATCTAAAGGCTTTGTTGGAGGCATCTGTTTAATCCACAAGTTATTCTCGTTTTGGGTGTCCTATGTTCGTCTTCGTGAATTGTCTTCTTCATTAGCAGTAATGTATGGGTACAGATCTGCCACATTAAAAATGGGCAAGATTCCTATACCTGGAGGTAACTGCAACTCATAAGCGTTCACAGAAAACTTTCAAAGAATCCTGCAAGGCCCAATTTTCTTCAGTTTTAACTTGTTGTATTCACCTTTAGGAAACCTCTCCTTGCATATATGTGCTAGTACCAGGTATCCTACATTGAATTGTACCTCCCACCTTTTCAAATCTTCTTTCTGTTTGTATTTTTGGTTGCTGTCTTGTAATTTTAATTTTACCTATTCATGAATATCATTGATTGCCTTTGCGAAATCTTCACCTTCAGCACTCCTGCGTTGCAATTGACCCAAATCCCACAACTCATGTACTCCACGTGGGTGCATTCCGTATCGGATCTGGAAAGGACTACTACCCATGCTTCTGTTGGGCGAATTGTTATAAACAAATTCCACTTGTGCAAGTACACGATCCCACAGTGGAGAATTTTCACCAACCAAACTCCTTAGTAGATTTCTTAGACCTCGGTTCACCACTTCGGTTTGCCCATCGGTTTGCAGGTGATAAGCTAAGCTGAATTTCAATTTGGTGTCTAACGTTTTCCATAAGGTTCACCAAAAATGACTTGTAAACTTTATGTCTCGGTCTGAAATAATAGACTTCGGCAAGCCATGTAATCTGACTATCTCTGTGAAAAACAAGTGTGCTACATGTTTGGCATCATTGGTTTTCCTAGAAGGAATAAAATGTGCCATTTTGGTGAAACGATCCACCACAACCTTGATGGAATCGAATCCCTGTCGTGTCCTTGACAGACCTAAGACAAAGTCTAAACTGACTGAGTCCCATGGTCTGTTAAGGATAAGGGTGTATACAACTCTGTGTTCTAGTTGTGTCCTTTTGTAAGCTGACACAGTTTGCACCTAGTCACAAACCTCTGTACATTGCTACGCATCTTCAATCAATACTAAAAGTGGCTCAACTGATCCAAAGTGATGTCTATACCAAAATGCCCGGCTAAACCTTCATTATGCTTTTCCTGGATTAAGTTCTCACTCATAGAACACTTCAGGATACACAATTTCCCTCCTTTGAACAACAACCCTCCTGCATATTATAGCCTAGCCATGAAATGTTATCCCTCAACAGTGGATTTTGGCAAGCTTTGTAGGCTTCCTTAAAATCTGCATCTGTTTCATACAAGTCCTTAAGATGTTTCAATCCTAATACTTGTGTCGTACTTTCCTGTAGGATCAAATTTCTCCTGCTTAATGCATCTACCACTTTGTTGGCTTGACCGTTGATGTGTTTTAACACATATGTAAAACTCTGCAAGCACTCCACCCACTTTGCATGTTTATGGTTCAGCTTATTCTGTTTCATAATATATTGTAATGCAAAATTGTCTGAAAATAAGACAAATTCATTGGCTAGTAGATAATGTCTCCAATGCTTTAGTGATCCAAATTGAATCCTAGAACACTCTCTAAGCTTTCGTGAACTCTTTAAAAATCATGCCAAAGTTTCAAAGTCTTATAAAGTTCAAGCTTATCGGAGGTATCCTCGTAACATTTTTAATTGGTGATCAGCATGGAGCAACGAGGACCATCGGTCAAGCGCGCAAATCATCAGTCCATGGTAAAGTGCACTATCGCGAATTAGCAAATCTAGAGGCCATTTAAGAAATAGGGGTAGTTTCTGATATGTGATTAGCGATAGAGAAAACCCCTCAAATAAGGAAAGTCGCAAGCACCCGGACCCAAAAAATCATAAAATGCAATGAATATTGTTATGATTTCGTCAGAAGTGGGGTCCCACCAAAACTGGCAGAATATCAGAGGGGCTTTGAGCGGTAAGCAATTTAGACCGAATTCCGCCTGATGCCATACAACAATTACCACACATCTCGGGGAAGAGAGAGAGAACCATTCACATCAAATGGGTAAACATCATGAGACTTAGCTGCCTGATATGAACGATGACCGTAGGATCTTGGGCCCCTAGATCAACGGCAGAGATGCGTTCCGATGGATGACCAGATTTGACAAGGTTAACAGGTAGAGTTGTATAAGATTTGAAGTTCGATATGGATGATGCGTTGGCAGAAGGTCATGTTTCGCGAGCATTCTTAGAGCTAACGATAAAAACGGTTGTTTCGAGTATGTCCAAGAGAACTAGCACCCATCCGTTACGAAATAGGTGGCCACCTCCCTGTGAGGCATTATGCAATGACTGATGATGCAAGCAGAGGGATTCAAATGGACAGAGGCAGGGGAATTGGAAAGCTAGAAAGCAAAAACGAACAATCAAGAACCAGATTGACTTTAAAGCCACAAACTGATAGAGAGAGAAGCAAGTAGTAAGTTAGGCAGTGAGTCAAAAGCAGAGAGAAGAAGCTGAGCTGACCTGCAGAAGAAAAGGGATCTTCGAGCCAGAGTTAAGACAGAGCTAGAGAGAGTCAAAGAGTCTGTGTACTCTAGAGAAGGCTTGATAAGTTCAATCGAACTCCTCTGTATATGCCTATCATGTATTGAGTCTCAGATTGGACTCATACCATTGTGACCAATAGAGGTCAAGATTCAGTAACGAGCGTATATGTACTCCAGAGACTTGGGGGATCCAAGTACAGTCTTGAAAATTTGTATCAGTTGAGTGAGACTCAAATTGAGTTCACTATTGTAAAAATTAGGTTTGAAAACATAATAGAGAGGCCACCACTGAAGGCTGGACCAGGAGACATAGACCAAGAGTATTGTGTGAACTCCTTATTAAACTTGTTGTGTTTATATGTGTTTCCTATTATGTTTTATTTGACTGCTTCAGTGTCTATGTATTTCACAATCTTATCAATCCGTTGCACAAAATAACATAGGCACATCCATTCACATGAGTTTTTAATACCATATTAATTATCTTAGATCAATTTTAGATCAAGTGGTATCAGAGCTCTAGGTTGATAAGGTTAGACAAGCTTGTGCTAGATTTTGTTGTTGAATGCTAACTAGGACAAAGCTCAAATTAGGAGAAGGATAATTGGTTGAAGCTAAGCCATAAATTGGAAGAGTCTATCCTAAAAGGAAAATGGAAGAAGAAAGTCCCTTGGAATTAGACTCCCAGTTCATGGATAGTTTCATGACAATGAGAGCCATGGTAGAGGAAATGTGTAGAGAATTTAAGAAAGGTAGCGATGAAGATTTCTCAAACTCCAAACAAGATAAATGTGCAGAATAATCTCTCCTCCATGACCATTCTAAAGGCAAAGGAAAAGAAAAAAGGCTTCCCACACCTCCTAATAGCCCTGAAAATAAAAAGAAAACATCTTTGATTAAATTAGATGTTAAATTTGATTTGCCAATATGTGATGGAGAGTTGAATGCAAAAAAGCTGGATAATTAGATTAGATAGATTGATGTATATTGCAGGGTGTAGAGCATTGATTAAGGCAAATGTAAGATTCAGCTCACTAGCCTACGCCTTGGACGCACTGCCTTGGTATGGTGGGAAGGCAGGACCCAAGCTGACATGAAGAAGTAGGGTAAAATTCTTTCTATTTGGAGTGAATTTGTTTCTGCAATTAAAAAACAATTCTATCCACTAGCTTATATGCAGCAAGCTATGGTGAGTTGACAAACTCTTCTCCAATTGAAAGGACAAAGTGTACAAAGTTACACACAATAATTTAGAAAAAGAGCTTTGATTCTAGACATTTCTTTAGACTCACCTGAAACTCTGTTGAAATATATAGGTGGTCTACATAGTTATTTGAGACATAACATTCTCATGTTTAATCCCACTAACATAGATGAGGTATATGTTCAGGCTACACATCCAGAGGCTAGAGGAAACAATGTGAACCCAGAGGTTGGGGGATCATCAAAACCCATTGCAAGCAAAAACAAGGAAAAGAAAAAGCATAAATGGAAAAAGAGGAAGACAAATGTTGTACAACAGACCAAACCTTCATGCACTCACTAAAAGAAGGATGGGCATGATGATGAACACTGTTGGATTCTGAATCTGGAGGTGAGGCCCAAGAAGTTATATGGCAAAAAGAAAATATTGTTGTATCTATTCAAAAGGATTTGGGGTCAGACTCAGGGGATGAAACAACAATTGCAGCCACAGGTATAAAAGGTAAAAATTTGGAAGCATTTACTTGTAATTCTACACAATCTACTAATAATGAAGAAAATGAGAGGAAAAGACATGAGATTTTTCATATTAGATTTATTTCCAAGCATCAAAAGATTGATACTTTGTTTGATAGTGGCTCACAAGTAAACTTAATTTCTGAAGAAATTGTAAAAAAGCTGGGATTACTAACCACACCTCACAAGAAGCTATATCCATGAGGTTGGTTATGTGATAAAGCAAAGCTACAAGTGACTAGACAATGTAAACTTAGGTTTTCTTTTGGGTCAGTATTTGTAGAAGAGGTTGAGTTAGATGTAATTCCCTTGGATATATGTGGAATTGTTTTGGGAAGTTCTTACTTATATGATAGAAAAACAATTTTCTATAGAGCTGAAAACAAGTATCAACTCATTAAAGAAGGAATTGAATATATTGTAAGAGCTCATAAACTCAAGAACAATTATACTCTCATAAACGCAGGGCAGATGAAAAAAATTGTAAATTCATGGAAACAATTTTTACTGATGATTGTAAAGGAAAAGAAACCTGATAAAACCAATGTATTTGAGGGTTGTAATGCTAAACAACATGTTGATTTAGAAAAAGTTGTTTCAAAATATGATATACTATTTCAAGAACCTAACAGTCTCCCACCCAAAAAGGAAATAGTATATGATATTAATTTGCAGCAAAATACTCCATTGCCGAAATGTATAGGTTGTTCTCTTTAGAGAAGTAGAAATCAAGAAGCAGGTACAGGAGCTGCTTAAGAAAGGGTTCATAAGACCTAGCATATCACCATGTGGGTCTCCAATTGTCTTGGTGAGAAAGGAAGATGGCTCATGGAGAATGTGCATTGGTTACCAAGCACTGAATAAGATAACGATCAAAAATCGTTATCCCCTTCATCACATAGATGATCTATTAGATTAGTTGAAAGAATCTGTTTACTTTTCCAAGTTGGAATTGCATAATAGCTACCATCAGGTTAGAGTTGCAGAGCAAGATGCATGGAAGACTGCTTTCAAAACAAAGCAGGGACTGTATGAGTGATTAGCTATGCCTTTTGGCTTAACTAATGCTCCTGCTACTTTCATGAGAGTAATGAATGATGTAATCAAGCCTTTTATTGATGATTTTGTCATTGTATATTTAGATGGAATTCTTATATTTAGTAAAACATGGGAAGAACATTTGAAGCATGTAAAGAAGACTCTAGATGTTTTGAAAAGAGAAAATCTCTATGTTAAGCTATCAAAATGTGAATTTGGCAAAACATCTTTGAATTGTTTGGGTCATATTTGGGGATGATGAATTGAAGATAGATCCCTCTAAGGTTGTTGTCATTGTAAACTAACCTAAACCCAAGTCTGCTACAGAAGTTAGAAGCTTCCTAGGAGCAGCACAATATTGGAGAAAGTTTATTTCTAACTTTTCCTTGTTTGCATCTCCCTTACATGCTTTAACAGGATTGAACAGGGTGTTTCAGTGGGGAGGCAAATAGCATAAAGCCTTCGACACCTTAAAAGAAAAGATTAGTACAACACTAGTACTAGCATTACCCGATCTTCAAACACAATTTGAGATTGAAACCGATGCCAGTGACTATGCCATGGGAGCAGTGTTGATGCAACATGGTAAACCCAAATGTTATCATTCTGAGACATTTAATTCTGCAGTAGTTAATTATCCCACATATGATAAAGAATTGTATGCATTAGTACAGAGTGTGAAAAAGTGGAAACATTTCTCTAATGGGCAAAGAGACAGTTATACATACTGATCATTAATCACTTTAATATTTACACTCACAAACTAAGTTGCAGCAATCAAGACACTATAGGTGGATGGGTTTTCTACAACAGTTTCATCTTTTCATCAGATATAAAAAGGGCATACACAATAAAGTTGTAGATGCATTGTCCATACAAATCATAAATGCATCTACTATACTTAAGCATAACTCAGTAATGGATGAAAGCTACATTGAACAATATACTCAAGATATAGAATTTAAATATGTATATGAAACTTTAAGTCATGGCAAACAAGTACAAGAATTGGATTATCATGTTAAGGACCAACTCTTGTATCATTTCAGAAAGTTATGCATTCCTCAAACTGAAAGAGTAAAGATAACTCGAGAAGCACACACTTCTTTAATATTAGGTCATTCTGGTGTAAGTAAAACAGTTGCACAACTGCAAAGATTTTGTTATTGGCCAAAAATGCATGAAACAATTTCTAGATATGTAAGTCGATGTACCATGTGTGCTAAAAGCACGCCCAACAATAGAAAACTAGGCTTGTTCACTCCACTACCAGTTCCTTCTCATCCTTGGGAAAGTGTTTCCATGGACTTTGTTGGGGGATTGCCTAAATCTAGAAAAGGTCATGACTATTTATATGTTATTGTGGATAGGTTCAGCAAAATGTGTATTTTAGTACCTTGGAACAAATATATTATAGTTGAACAAACAATAAAGTTTTTCTTTCAGCATGTATGGATTCATTTTGGATTACCCACTTCCATTGCATCTTATTGAGATTCCCTATTTGTTGGGAAATTTTGGTCGAGTCTGTAGGAATTGATGGACACCAGACCAAATAAGAGCACAACCTCTCATCCACAAACATATGGCCAAACAGAGGTGGTCAACCGGACAGTAATCTAGTTCCTCAGAGGATATTGCAACAAGCATCCCAAGCTTTGGGATGAACATTTGTGTTATGTGCAACATGCTTACAACCGGGCTAAACATTCTTCTACATAGATATCTCCTCTTAAGACCTGTTTTGGTTTCATACCAAGGTCTCCCTTGGATTTTGTCTTTGGTAAAGACATAGCAGTTGATGGACATAGTAATGTGGACAAGGCAACCAAGTTCATTGAACAAATGCAAGAGATTCACTAGGCAGTATAGGAATAGCTGGAAAAGAGCCAAGCCAAATACAAGGAAAGGCATGATAAGAATCAGACTGAGCATAGTTTCCAAGTTGGTGATCAAGTCTGGATGTATATCAAAAAATACGGAATGCAAGGTGAAGGTAAGAAGCTGAAGCCAATAAGGTATGGTCCTTTCAGGATACTTGAGAAAATTGGTGAAAATGCTTTTCGCCTTGATTTTCCAGCTTACATGCACATATATTCAGTAGTTAAGGCAGAAAGCTTGAGACTGTTTGAACCTTCATTGATTGAAGATCCTGAGGAGCAGAGTCAATTGCATTCTATTGATGATTTGTTGCCTGAATATCTCAAAGAATTATAGGAAGACACAATTCTAGACAAGAAGGTGAGAACTAGGCACAGAGGGGATGTTGAGTACCTCAGGAGTGGACTCAAAGGCTCAAAACCAAGCAATGCAAGATGGATAGAATTTGGGCAAGCGAGGAATCTGTGAAAGCAAGGAATCTATATCTTCATTTGATAGATGCTTAAAAGCCAACTTTTGGTGGTCCAAAATCTTTTTTCAGTGGGAAGGTTGTGATCCAAATTACATCCTAGAACACTCTCTAAGTTTTCATGAACTCTTTAAAATCATGCCATAGTTTCAAAGTCTTATAAAGATCAAGCTTATCGGAGGTATCCTCATAACAGTTCCAATTGGTGATCAACGCGGACCAACGAGGACCGTCGGTCAAGCGCGTAGACTGTCGGCCCATGGTAATGTGCATTATTGCAAATTAGCTAATCCATAGGCCATTTTGAGAAACGGGGGTAGTTTCTGACATGAGATTAGAGACAAGTCGCTCATCACATATTGCAGGGCAAACCCCTCAAAGAAGGAAAGCCGCATGCACCGAGACCCAAAAACTCATAAAATGCAATGGATATCATTCTGATTCTGTCAAAAGCGAGGTCCCACCAAAACTGGTAGAATATCAGAGGGGCTTCGAGTGGTAAGAGGTTTAGACTGAGTTCTGCCCAATGCCATACAATGATCGCCACGTGTCTCGGGGAAGAGAGAAAGAGCCACTCACATCAGACGGGTAAACGTCATGTGACTTAGCTACTCGATATGAATGATGATCATAGGATTTGGGGCCCCCAGATCAACATCGAAGATGCATTCTGATGGATGACTAGATTTGATGAGGTTAACAAGCAAAGTTGTATAAGATTTGAAGTCCAATATGGATGATGCATTGGCAGAAGGTCATGTTTCTCTAGCATTCTTGGAGCTAACAGTAAAAAGGATCATTTCGAGTATGTCCAAGAGAAATGGCACTGATCTGTTATGAAAAAGGTGGACACCTCCCTGTGCGGCATTATGCAGTGACAAATGACGTAGGTTAGAGGTAGGGGAACCGAAAAGTTAGGAAGCGGAAATAAATAGTCAAGAAGCAGATTGGCTTTAAAGCCACAAATTGACAGAGAGAGAAGCAAGCAGTAAGTTAGGCAGTAAGCCGAAAGCAGAGAGAAGAAGCCGAGCTGACCTACAAAAGAAAAGGTAGAATCGAGCCAGAGTTAAGACAGAGCTAGAGAGAGTCAAAGAGTTTGTGTACTCCAGAGAAGGCTTCAGAGGTTCAGGTGAACTCCCCTGTATATGTCTGTCATGTATTGAGTCTTAGATTGGACTCATACCATTGTGACTAATAGAGGTCAAGATTGAATAAGGAGAGTCTGTGTACTCCAGAGACTTGGGGGATCCAAGTACAGTCTTACTGATTTGTATTAGTTGAGTGAGACTAAAATTGAGCTCATTGTTGTAAAAACGCAACTCGAAAACATAATAGAGAGGCCACCACTGAAGGCTAGACCAGGAGACGTAGCCCAAGAGTATTGGGTGAACTCCTTATTAAACTTGTTGTGCTTATATGTGTTGTCTGTTATGTTTTCTTTGACTTCTTCAGTGTCTGTGTATTTCGCAATATTATCGATCCATTGCACAAAATAACATAGGCACATCTATGCACATGAGTCTATAATACCTTATTAATTGTCTTAGATCAATTTCAGATCATTTAGTGCTTGGACAACTGCATAAAATTCTTTGTCATAGAACGTGTACTTATTCCTACTTTCATTTAATTTCTCACGGAAGTAGGCTACTGCCTTATATTCTTGGTTGAGTACTGCACCAATGGTTGTCCCATTGGCATCACAACGAACTTGAAAAAGTTTGTTAAAGTCTAGTAATCTTAACATTGCTTTTTCTGTTATCTTCCTTTTCAGCAGCTGAAAACTCTTCTCAGTCGATTTTATCTAATGAAAAGGTTGATTTACCTTCTTAATGGTGTCCACCATGGGTGCACAAATTCCATTGAAATTCTTAATAAATTTGCGATAAAAAATCACCAATCCATGGAAACTCCGTACCTCAAACAAAATCTTGGGAGACAGCCAGCGAACTATGGCACAACCTTCTCCGGATCCATTTTTAGTTCATTCTCAGAATCACAAATCCCAAATAAATTAATTATTTCTTGAAAAAAGAACATTTCTTCAAATTTATCAGCAATCTATTTTGCTGCAATTTTTTTAATACATACCTGACATGTCGAAAATGCTCTTCCTTTGTTTTGTTGAATATAAGTATATCATCCATATATACAATCACAAATTTACCAATGAATTCTTTCAAGTTCTCATTCATTAAACGCATGAACATGTTGGGGGCATTGCTTAGTCCAAATGGCATAACCAGCCATTCATATAAGCCTTCATTAGTCTTGAAATCTATCTTCCACTCGTCACCTTCTCGAATCCTGATTTGATGTATCCACTTTTCAAGTCTATCTTTGAAAAGTATGCTACTCCACTCAAACAATCCATCATATCATCCATCTTAGGTAAAGGAAACATGTACCTGATAGGGATCTTGTTAATTTCGTAGGAATCAATGCACATCCGCCACTCACCTCCTTTCTTGGGAGCTAAAACAGTCAAAACTGCACAAGGGCTTTGACTTTCCTAAATCAGCCCTTTATCCAACAACTCTTGCACCTACTTCTTGATTTCCTCATTGTTCTTCAGAATCATCCGGTAAGCATCTTTTTTTAGCAAACTTGCTCCTAGAATGAAATCAATATGGTGATTAATGCTCCACTTTGGTGGCAATTTGTCTGGTAGATCATCTACGACAATAGCACTAAATTCCTACAGCATGTCCTGTATCTCTACAGGCAAGTCAGTAATCTTAGTATGTATCAATACTATTATTGGCTTTCACACAACTGCATATTTTACCTCATTATTCTCAATCTATCACGGAAACTCTTTTCCACCTAACACTGATGCTTTTGTTCCACTGGTTTCTACACCGTCCTCTTCCTTCATGGGCACTAGCGTATGCTTTATCCCATCTTTAACAAACTTATAACAATTTGTTTCCTCGTCATGGATGACATTCCTATCATACTGCCATGGTCTACCCAGCAGAATATGGCACATGTCCATCGAAATGATATTGCAAGTCACCTTGTCCTCGTACTTACAAATGTGAAACTCTACATCGCACTGCTCATCGATTAGCAGTTGCTGCCCTTTCTACAACCAAGAAACCCTATATGGTGTTGGGTGCTTCAACTTCTTCAAACCCAATTTCCCCACCATTTCAGTAGCTACTAGATTATCAGTACTTCCGCTGTCTATGATTAATTTACATCATTTCCCATGCGACTTGCACACAGTCTAGAACAATGCTTTCCTTTGTATGTGATTAGCTACTTCCTTAGCTAGTTTCAATAACACCTTGTTCAACACCAAGGCTTGCCCTGTTTCAGGCATATTTTCCACCTCCTCTTGCGATGCCTCTGCTTCATAGGGCTAAGCAACATATGCTCCCCTTTGTCCCGTTTTTTAATTTTCAGGACATTCAAAGGACCTGTGTCCCCACTTGTGACACTTGTAACACTAATGGGCATCTCCTCTCCCTCTTCCATTACCTCTTCCTCATTGGTATGACCTTCCTCCTGTAGTTTTACCTTCCCTTTCAGTCTGTCCTAAAGTTTTCAAATTCCTGCCCTATTCATTATTGTTGGTAGTCCTTCCTCTGCCAAAGGATTGTCCCCTACCTCTGCTAGAACCATGTCACATTCTAGCATTTTGTTTCCTGGCGATCTTTTCCTCCACCTTCAAAGCACTTTGATAGGCTTCCTCTATAGTATTACAAGAAAGAATACTAATTTCATCTAGGATCTCCATTCGTAGATCATTTACAAACCTCGTTGTTTTCTTAGGGGTATCTTCAACATAGCCAACTCTCAGGTTTAGTTTATAAAATTATTTAGTATATTCCTTTACGGTCGTTGTTCTTTGTCTCAAGTTCTGTAATTGTCTATAAAGGGAAATTTGATAATATTTAGGCATAAATTTTCTCTTCATCTTAGCAATCATCCTGTCCCATTTTTTAATCAATGGTTTGTTCAATCTTCTCCTTTCTCCCTGCACTCTATCCCACCACAGTGCTGCATGTCCTTTCAATTTGGTGACAAAAAATTTGATCTTCCTGTCTTTGCTAATTTCTTCATATTCAAAATATTTATCTAATTCACTTGTCTAATCCAACAATGACTTTGTGGACAAACTGCCATCATAATTAGAAAACTCTGGTCTTAACTTGCTACTAGCCAGAAAAACTGATCTCAACAGTTTAATATCTGATCCCTCTTCATCTGACTCATCCGTTGTGGCTGCGTTTACTTCCTCACTGTCATCCCCACATTCCGGATTTGTGTGCCTTCCTACTTCCACTACTGCCAATTGTGTAGTTAAGGTTCCGATCTCTTCTCCCATCCCTTCATCTTTTACTCTTCTAATGGCTCTACCTCGACCTCTTCTACCTACCTCCATATTTACTGAGAAAAGGAACTAACCTGGCTCTGATACCAAAAATTGGTGGCAATATCAAGGATAGGAAACATGCTAACAAACTACTTAACTTCGTAGATCTTCCGAATAAAAAATGAGGGTTTTAGCTGTGAGGGTTTAATGCACTTTTAATTGTTTTGGCATGCCCATTTGTACTGGCCTTGATTTGACAACTGTAGCTAATTCACATTTGCCCAGGGAAAACTAGCAGTCGACCTCCATTCTTGCATCCGTTGTTGGTCTGGGTCAGCTCTGTGTATGCATTGTTCCTTCGCCTGTTCCTTGTGGTGGTTTGTTTGTTGGTCCACGGAGGCTTCAGGATGACTTTCAATCTGCAAGTTTTCACTTATTCTTTGCTGCCTGGCTTATGCTTCATTTTGTTCTTCTCATGGTGGCTTCTGATGTTAGTTCTGGTGTTGACCTGACTCTATGTATCCACAAGCTTTTCCCTTGCTAGTTCTGTGGGCGGCTCAGCAAATGCTATTTCAGGTAAATTTTTGTTCTGGTTTCATTTCTGCATTTCATTTTTTGTGATTCCAACCCTCTGGCCCCTTGGTGAGCAGGTAAAATTACCAATGGCATTCTCGCTAGGAGAAACCCTCTGGCCAAGGACTTGGTTCTCATCCTCTGACTTGGTGACAGGATTTTTCCAAGTAAACCCTTGTTCTACCCTTTTTTTATCTACTCTCTATCACCTTATTTTACTTGTCTTTCCAGTTTTCGACTACCCATCTCATTTTCATGGTGATATGCAGGTCGTACCCAGAGAATGCTGCTCCATGGCCTCGTTCTTGGGAGTCTTTGCGGCTTGGGGAAATAGGTTAGGATCCCTCTATGATTGTCTTATTGTTTTTTCTTGCGTTATACTTAGTTAGGCATAAACCCTTGGGGTTTCATTTTCTCATTTATGTTTTGTATGGTTTTATGGATTTCAAACCCTCGCTCGCAAACTAGTCTTGGCTTGCAAAACTTGTTTTTAGAACTTGTGGGTTTCGAAAACCTCTACTATTTGGTTTCATAAATGTATATTGAACTGCTAAATATTGAAATGTAACAAATGCACAAGTTTGCTTGAATACTGAATGTAAATGTACCTATGTTTCTCACAAAGAATGTGATATCTTTGCTGGATTTGCCTTTGTTTAGTTTCTAGAGTCACGAGATTTCTGTTGATGTCATTCGACCTCTTTAATGAAATACTTCACTATTTTGCTTAAAGCAATATTTGAAGCACTAATGCATAGGAAAAAAGAAATTGTCTTTCTTTCTTTATGACAGAGATTTTAGATTCATCACATATACTCAAGAAAACAAATTGTAATTTCAATTTTTGTATTCTTTCTTCTCTCTAGATGGCAGAGCCTCACAGTGGGGATCTAGTTTGGCTTTTATGCCTTACGAGCATTCCCTTATAGTTGAGAAGTTGTCATTCAGTTACCTTACAATTATCTAACAATTTCTAAACATACTCTTAACTAATCCTATTTTACTTGCTTACATATTTTTTAAATGACAATGGTTGTATCAGCGTTAATTTAAATAAAACAAAATTCCTAATTTTTTCCCTCCTTTCCAGCAGAAAGTAAAAAACCATTTCCAGTTGTGGCTTTACCATTTCCCGTTGTGGTCTTTTCAGTAAGATATATGATCTACATTTTGACAATATTATTTTAAAATTACTGCTCGTTTAAACAGAGCCAAAACTCAAAATGTTTAAGCCAAAAATAACTTCCGAAGGGTTTGCCTTTTCGCAATAATATTTTAAAATATGAGTTAAATTAACGAATCATAATTCACTAGATATATTTCCCACCAGACCTTCCATATTTTTTTTATTTAAAAATCATATGCAGATGGACAGGTCAGTATTTTTCATATGAAACCATGGGACAGTGTAGCACTCTTATTTGATTTTTTTGTTGAACGTGTTCTTCCTATCCTTGTACTCAGTTTTTGGTTTAAGAGTATTTTGGTGGATCGCTTGAGCTTGGAGGTTATCTCCACACGTTCTGCTAACAATTTTGATTGTAAGTGTGTTCAATTTAAATTCCATTTTAATTCAGGAAGCTAGGAAGATCGAGCTAATGAGAAATATGTAGTTCAACACTTCTTTCACTTTCCTAATATTTAAATTAATTTTTGAGCTGGCACTTCTGATTTCTGGATTAGAGTTGAGCGCTGGAGCTGCAATGTAATAGCCAGATTTATCATTCGAAATCCTTTTGGAAATTAGCAGGTAAATTTTTTTTTTAATTATTATAATTGAATTTTTAACATTTTATTGACAGTAATTTAGTTTATTTTCCTGTTACTAGAAAAGAGTAGAGTAAATATATTTTATGTTTCTCTACATATATTTTTAATTTTTTTATCATTTCTGAAAAAAATTTATCATTTCTAAAAAATAAAATCTTTTTGATATTTATTATAGAAATCTTAAAGAAAAATTCAAAAATAAAAAAACCCTAACTTTGTTCTAAACTAAAGGATGAATTGATAAGAAAGATTTCTTAACCAACTAAATGACCGGGAAAACCAATATCATAATCCTATTATCCGTTACTACATCAAATTATGGGAAGGCAGTGTTATTAAATACATAAAACCGATATAATTGCTCCATTGCTGTCCGACGGTCCAGGGTTTAATGATTCAATATTCACTGATTCGCCAAACTGTTTTCAGATATGGCAGTGATTAGGAGGGGTTAGGCGAATGTTCACGTTTTCGAATTTTGTACATCGTATAATTCTTATTATTATAGAGAATGTGCTCCTATGGAGATTTTAAAGATGAATCAATATCGATGTTGAAGTTTTAAAGGTTAATCAATATTGGTGTCGGAAATTTGGATTTTAAATGGATGAAAGTAAATATTAAAAGTCATATGAATAGCTATTTAAAATTAAAATCGTTATATTTTCTTTTATGATGGTAGTGGATCCCTCAAATTTATTTCAAAATAATTAACTATAATTTTAAACTTTTATATAACCTTAATATATCATTTATATAATCTTAATATATAATTTCTTAAGGAAAGTTACAATTATTAAAATACAAGGATAAATGTTTTTTTTGTTTCCTAACATTTGATTTTCCGAAGAAAGGTTATTCCTGAACTATACTTCTAATTTATTTCATTTCATATGGGATGTGGCTCCTTGACAGCCTTGTTGGTGCACTTACAACAAGGCGCACATATAGTTATAAGGTTAATAATTTGATTTGCTTCGTGGCATTTTTCGTTGAGATTGCGTGGTTTTGTTTATTTTTATCTTTTATTTTTTAAAATAAAATTTCACTTTTTACTTGTAAATATCACAAGTATGTTTTTTTAAATGGTATTAATCATGATTTTTTCTTATTTTAATGGTTAAAGATGACTAATTTTTTCTTTTGTTTCTTAAGTGGTTTAATAACTATTTTGGCAAGCAAAATATAAAAGTAAATAGAGACTACTATTGACAAATTAAACTTTAAGCTTTTGAATAACTAATTTGGAAAACAATATAGTAAAACTAAATAGAGACTACTATTGACAAATTAAACTTAAAATTCCCATGATATTTCAAACTTCTTTTCATGGAACAATTTTTACCTAAAATGTGACTACTTAAATTCCTAATGACATTTTAAAATTTAAATTAAAACTTAATTTTGCAAATAAATCTATTGTGAAATTTAAAAAAATCTCAATGTTACATAAAATTATGATTGAAATTAAGCTTATTACTTTACATATGTGAAGCTAACTATCATTTTTCTCCATAACAAAAATCATTATTAACTTGATATTTATTTAAATAAAATTTTATGTAATCTTTATTTATAATATTAAAACCTATTTTTTCTTAAGTGGAAAAAACTGACTACATAAAAGTCGTTACATAAGTAAAAAGAAATAATAGATCTATTGCAAGATAACAATTATATAGTAAAAATGATGTAAAATATATAAAAACATTGAAACTACA
The DNA here is from genome assembly GCA_000404065.3 of Pinus taeda. Lineage (NCBI taxonomy): Eukaryota > Viridiplantae > Streptophyta > Pinopsida > Pinales > Pinaceae > Pinus > Pinus taeda. The sequence goes on from APFE031044774.1 coordinate 44,197, forward strand.
AAACAATTTCAAGATACATGAAAAGTGTTTAAAATCTAACTATTTGTTATATATATATAATATTAATTTAAAATTAAATTTTAATTTAATTGAATTTAATTATTTAAATTAATTCTTATTAATAAAAAATGAAAATGTATAAATAAAAAACATTACTAATAATATAAACACACTTATAAAACAAAATTGTCTTTTAAACTCTTAGCAACACTGTATATTTAATAACTTCTTCAAAATCACCTTCACATGCATGTGCTATTATCCTCAACAACAATGATTATGTACCTCTCACCTGTTCTGGGTTAATTCTAATTAAAATATTATCCTCCAGATAATCATTATTCAATATTTAAATGTTTAATTCCAAAGTAAAAAAATATCCTCTAGAAAATCTTATTAAATATTCAAATACTTAATTACACCTTAAAATGTTACATTGGGATAATCTACTCATTGATTTTGTAAACAACCATCCAACTTCGCTAATCCATCCACGAATGATTTGAAAAATCGAAGGCACAAGGCTATCCATGGATGATTTGAAAAATCAAAGGCACAATGTTTATGAGTGATATATTCCAAAGTAACAGCACTGCTAAATCAACTAAATGCATGTCCTGCATATCTTCAATCAACTAAATGTTCGTCCTTCATATCTCTAATCAAATAAATACACGTAATGTGGCTTTAACTTTACCAGCCACTAAGCGGAAAATACTTTGGATAACCTTTCAACTCTCGCAGTAGTTTCATTCAGTTTGTGGATCAATACCTATGTTTTATTAACCGTAGAAACCTTGTTCTTAAAAAGTTTTAATAATTCTTCAAATATGTAATGTTCAATGCTTTTGGTTTTTATCAAAGATATTTTTCTAGAATTATTTGAACGTATGTTTTTATCATTTTTTTAGTCTAGATATTCCGTGTGTAGAGTAATATTTATTTTTTATTGACAGTCAAAACGGTCACTACTACATAAAAAGGGGTTTTAAGACAATTTTTGGGTGAATTATCTTAACATGAGACAAAAAAAAAACTTGTGTATTGTCATATTTTTCTAGAATTCTTTGAACGTATGTTTTTATCATTTTTTTTAGTCTTTATTTTCTAGATATTCCGTTTGTAGAGTAATGTTTATTTTTTTATTTTTTATTAACAGTGAAAGCAGTCACTACTACATAAAAGGGGGTTTTAAGACAATATTTAAGACAATTTTTGGGTGAATTGTCTTAACGTGAGACAAAAAAAACTTGACTATTGTCTAAAATATTTTCTTTAAGCGGGTGTCTAAAAAAATATTGTCTTAAATATTATTGTCTTAAAAAAAAACATTATTGTCTCTTAGGAGACAATTTCATTTTTGTCTCTCTAGAGTTCATTTTTTTTTGTTTCTCCAGAGATATTAGAGACAATATGTCTTAATACCAGCTATCGTCTCTCTATAAACAATATAAAACAATGAATATAGAAATATCTCACCATTGAAATAAATCAATATAAGAAAAAATAATTAAAAACAAACTACAAAATCGTTGATTAATTCTGGAATCGAACCACCAACCTCCTGCTTGTAAGGCAGACACTCTTCCATTGAGCTAGCACACTTTAAAGAATTACGTGAAGAGTTATGGCAATCCTGAAAAACTACATTTATAGTAAGTGTGTAAGTGGATCTTTAGAATCAGGAGAAAAAAGAACATTCAACAAATATTAAGTTACTAGCATTTTCACCAAAAGGTGCAAGGGCACGTTGATAGCGTTTCAGGGTTTTTTGACCCTTCGAATATATATATATATATATATATATATATATATAAGTTTGAATACATTTTTTTTGACCCTTCGAATATATATATATATATAAAGTTGAAATACATATAGAAGGATATGCAGTCTTGGAAATGAAAATGGTGGTGAAGGATAGGTGGGCCCAATAACAAAACCATCAATGGTTTGAGAGATGCATGTTCCAATTTTGAAAACCCGTAGTGGAGGAAGGAAAAGCCAAAAAGACTACAAGGTGTATATGTTGTACAAGGAAAGTAGATTGTCTTTTTTGAATAGTGATTTGTGGCCTATTATGTTCCAATAACAAGTGTTTGCTAGTAATAGACTATCAACAAAGCTGGACTAATAATAAGTGATTTTTTGTAATAGACTTTCAATAAAAGGTGGTTGATTATAATATATGGTTGTGTGAAAGAGGATCTTAATCGTCTCCTTAAAAAAAAATAAAAAAATTAAGAATAAATAAATAACAAAGAAAAATAAAAGTATGCAATATATTTTACTATAACAAAGTAAAATGTTACAACCACTAAAATTCAAATTAAAAAGCATTAAAAAATGGTTCATATAATTAACCCAAGTACCAACTTGTGACAGTTTTGAAAAGGACATTATTTTGTTGTAGCAAGCTAGAAACATGCTAAGTGATATGTTATTTTCATGTTTCTTAAACATAAAGCACTCAATCTAACAAGAATTATGTGAATCAACTTGAAAATTCTTATAAAGTGGTTATAGAGTACAATATATAAATCGTGAAGGTCATGAAAAAAATTAAGTTAGATATAATATTTCGCAAACAAATGGTTAAGCATATAGTTGCTAACTATTTCTATTAGCTTGAAAATTGAAACATGTATCTTAGGAGGTATGATTATCCAATCAATGTGCTTAGTGTCTTGTTCTTAGAGCCAAAGAGAAAAAAAATGTAGGTATAATTTCCTCCTCCTTGTTGCACTATACTTTTTAAGACATCCTACCTAGTGCTTAACTAAACTATAAATGGTTTTTGGTCCTTTTTATTGGTTCTTGGTCAAGCCAACTGAACATAGACAAGAGTGAGTTGCTCTTTTGATTGTTCCTCATTCATTTCATCATTTTGGTTTATTTCGATACACGCAAAAGACATCGTTATGAAACTTCAAGTCATTCACTTTTTCACTCTCCACTTAGTCTTCTATACAATATGAATTATAGTTTGGGGCTAAAATCAATCATATATATATATATATTCGATTTTTCGATTTGCCCCTTGTTTAAAATAGAGTGGAGCGACCGAGTCTCTTATATACGTGAAAATAAAATTCTCTTTGAAATGAGAGGTCAATATTGAGTGCTCACTTGAGTTGGTGAGTTACATTTTTCAATTAATTAAAGTAAATTCATTTATTTCTTTGGAACCAATAACTCTAGCTCATGCTTGTTTGTGTAATCTACCATTTCTCTAAGGCGAAGGAAAACCCGGTGATGGATATGCTGAGAGGATAAATTTGAAGACAGAGCGTTGCAGGGCAGAGTCCAAATAGAACAATAAGAATCTCTATACACACTTCTTGCCGAAGTAGGGAACCAAGTCAATACCTGCATTTTTTTGATGAATAAAAGCATGGAAAGATGCTCAATAATAATGTTATTTAGAATTTTAAGGGGATGTGTAATCTTTAATCATTATATTGATCTGGCTTGTCATCAATAAAAAATTCTATTCCCTCCATTAGACTAGAATTCTCACCATGGAGGAAGGAGTTGGGACATTCCTTCCCTTTCGAGTAAGTCTATCCCTTTATTAGCCAACCAATCAACTGTCCTCTTCTTGTAACATGGGCTATGGGTAAATTTTATTGATGTGAAACTATACATAATTTTGTGAGCTTGCTCAATGATTCCATTAAACCTTCAATACACCAAACAACTTTTCTCTGATGCTCTCATGATTATTGCCAGTGAATTGCTTTCCATAAATTGTTGATGGTTTTCAAAACTTCCCAATCACTAGAAATTGTTAGTACTTAGTAGTACCTGAAATATGCTCTGCAGTTTTTGATGGTTTTCAATAGTTTCAAGAAACATCTAGGGAAATTTCCAAGTTTTCTTAAATGAATGGTTGTTTCTAACAAATTTTCAATTTTTTGGAAGCTCCAAAATGAAGAAAAAACTAAAAAAGACCCCCAACAGTAAACTAAGAGTGTTGCCAGAGTGTAACCATACATGTAAGATAAAGGTCATTTGACATGGAAAAATTTAAAAACCTCTTCTTGGTTCCAATTTTTCAAAAGAGAGTGGTAGATAGGTTAAAAGAAGAGCACTATAGAGGAGGTTTTAGGTAGACATTGCTTGAAAAATGTTTTCCCTATTTCTGAAAATTGTTTTCTAGTGTTTCCCAATTTCCTGCAGTTTCCTACACAGACTACACCAAAGTTTCCAATACTTTTGGGTGCTTGTCATACCCATTTATGGAGATCTGTTTCCTATCATTTCCCATTCCCAAAACTCAAGGACACACAGATTCTTCTTGAGTTCCCTTGCACTTCAAGGGTGGTAAAACCTCTTTCAAGGGCTAGTTTTAACCCCTTGATCATTCTTTTTCTTCAGTTACATTATCAAAGTTTTCCCTTAAACCTATATAGAAGAATTAAGATCTTCCCCATCTCTTTGCATTCCTTCTCCTCCAGAATTGCCTATATTCCCTTGGGAAGCTCCATTGAAGATTAACTTGACTATATTCATAGGGGTGAGTCTCATTTTCCCTTTACAAAATAACACTAGGTCTGTAAGACCTCTCATGGCATCTCATCCCAGAGCTGAATTGCCCTTTCACACTAGAGCTTAGCATGCTTGTTCTCTACACAATTGACAAATTGGATTGATACCCAGCCTGAGCTAGAGTTGCATCATGAGATTCCTTTCATTGGCCTTGACTCTTAGGGGAAGATCTGGTCATATTTCTGAGATGCCTCATACGATCATCTAGATATGTCCTACTAGCCCAGGTCCCTCCCTAATTGACATCATTAAACAGTGCATGAGGTCCCTCTCCATAGTTGAATTTTTTGGATACCCCTCCAATTCGTCTTCATTCAGTCTTAGAGATTTCTAGATACTTTCTTGCACTCTTGGATGTAACAGTTAATTCCTGTTTTCTTTGGTCATGTTATTTTGCTTTATGTTTTCAGAGTAATTAAGTTGACATTACATTACAAAAACTAGGGTGGACAACCTTGTGACTCTATTATACTTTTGTGCACTGCGCCTGCAATTCGCGGAGCTTTTACAAAAAGCTTCGGTCAAAACTTGGGCTTTAAGCCCCAAAACATGCCTTGGGGGGATTCCATGCCCAACAATCCTCTAGATCTTCTGAGAAGCAAAGACCATGATCTATAGGTGTAATATCAACGGATTCTTCTCAAACTTGGGGATATCCTTCTACATTTTCAATATTCTTCACAAGAAGATTGCCTACATGTTTGTCAGCATTAAGTATCCTAATATCTAGTATTCCAATCCTATGTATAGTGATCGCTGGGATACTAGATGTTCCATGATCACGGGCATCACAATCATCTAGGACAAACTACTGAAACGCCATAACCTTACTAAAATTCTGTCTCTTATTTATTTTCTTCCTTGTGGTCACATTACATTAAAAATTGTTATTTTGACAGGCACAGTAGGAAAAACATTTGCAAAAATGATCATGATCTATAATTTATACTGCAACTCCTCTGATGCCCTTTTTCTACAACTCTAACCTATCTCTTTAAACCACGTTTTTCATCATCATATTTTTTCACTTTTGCATCTAGGTTTCAGATATGTTGTTCAATATTTCATTGATTTTCATTGTATTTTATATATTATGATCTAGGGAGCCACAAACTCACCAGAATTAGCCTCCAGTACCTCAACACAAAAGCTGTTCCTAATTGATTTGTCATGGAAGTAACATTTACAATCTGATGTGAATGAAAACAAAGTAGCAGGGAGAAATAATGGATGGGTGCATCATTTAGAGAAATCTATGGCTTGTGATGACTTTCTTTGAAATAAATTTGTACCAGAACAAAAAAACCAGGTCCTAGTCGAGGCGACCTTCCTCGTTGAATTCTCTTCAGAGAACAAACTCTAATTTCATCTATGTGATTCAGTTCTCAGTAGAAATTGATCCAAGGTATGCATATACATATTATCCTTCATATTCTCTCCATTGTCATTTCTTCCAATCACCTTTCTCATTTTTGGTTGGCAGAACCAATTAGTCATTTATTGATATTTAGATTTTTTTCTTGTAGCAATCCTCAGCAAAAATGGGTTACATTTTAATTATAGTAATCTCCAATGAAAATATGCAAATGGTGAGTAATGCTAAAGATAAGCTATAGGGCCCATCTCTATCTGATGCTTTCCATGATCATATCTAGATGGATCTGAAAGAATGTCAGGTATATTTTCGTGACCCCTTACCATTTTGCCTCAAACAAGTTTGAAAGGTTGTTCGTCTTATGAAAAACCCAATACCAGAGATATTGAAGGAGAAAGCCATTCTTCAGATATTGCAGGAGAAAGAACCTATCTAAAACCCCATGATTTTTGGAAAGTTTTCTAGTTTATTTTTCTATCTAGTTTGTTCTAGTCGACATTCATTGAAATCAAAAGTTTAACAGGTGAACTCTTCACAATCGAAGTGATTCATAGGTTTTTGAGGGTGTTAGAATTCATATATAGTAAAAAAATACTCGATATCATGTTTCATACCACAACTAGAGCCCAATCATCTCATTCTATATAAAGGATGAAGAACAACTCAAGACATCCAAAGGGCATGCTACACATTCAAGGAATAAATTAATAAGACAGGCAAATGAAACCCTTAACATCAGTGGCACAAACCCAACAGACATTTTTCCCACAAACCTTCTCATAAATGGATGTTGAAACTATAGAATGTGAAATGCATGGCTTAGACCAACATATAAGGGAGTTACAAGATAAACCCATTGTGGATTTCTCAAATATATTAGCCAATAACAAGGACCCCAAGGTGCATATTCATACAACATGGAAAAAGGGAAAAATGAATTTGCACTGACAATCAATAATATAACTTCAATACATAGAAATACAGATAAGTTTTCGACAATTGCATATGTAGTCACCTGAGTTTCTAGATCTCCCACAAAACTCAGAAGGGGATGTTACAATGAATTCAAAAAACTAAATGATTGGCTTGGGGAATTGCCGATATGCTCAGATTTTGAATCTGTTGTGTGAATGTTGCGAGAGAACTCACACCTCTTTCTTCAATCTCATCATGATGTGTGCTTTGGAGTCCTTAATTTTCTTGCGTGATCTCCTACTCAAATATCCCAGTTTTAACTTGGGTTAAAAAAAACTCTAAGTAGCGACTGTGTTTGATCTCTTACTCAAATATCCTAGTCTCCTACTCAAATATCCCAGTTTTAACTTGGGTTAAAAGAAACTCTACACACTGACTATGTTTTGACCAGCGTGGTCACATTTCATTTCTTTTAATTCTTCTAGTCTTCTCACCGTGGATTGGGAATTTTTCATTCTTATTACAATTTTTTTCACTTTCTTGTGGAATTTGAGAGAGTGGGAATGGTTCCCACCCAGGTTTGCCAGTTCTTGTCTTCTGTTGCTAAGACTTCCTCGGACTTAGGTTGGGTTAGGGTGATTAAAGCCTCTTGAGTCCTTGTTGGTCCACTTTGGTAGGGAAAGGGTTCTCATGTAGGTGCATGTAATGATTTTAATGGAGGGTGTTAAAAGATCAATTTAAGAGAATATCTAAAATATGGAGAGGGTCATGACATCAATATAAGGATCTCCCTAGGGTTGAGGGGTAGGGTATGGGTAGTCAAAGTAGTAGTATATTGTAATTAAGAGTACGGTGTATTTTAGGAAATCTTGATTACAAATATGTGTATTTTATGGTGCCAATGTAACAATGTTTTGAAATTATTTTGTAAGGCATGAAAATGGTTAAGTTTGGCATGCTTTTTAGAGATATGCATGTGTATGTAATGGTGGAGTAAATGATTTATCGTGGGGGGATGAGGTTGACCCCCAAAAGACACAAGAAATGAGATAAATTTAGGAAGGTTGGTGGTGTGGGTCAATGAGAATTGGGTTATTTAACATGCTTTGACATACATTTGTATTTTGGATTGAAATTTTTTTGATGAACACAAGCAAGTGGCAATTATTTGATTTGAGACATTGCAATATGGTACAAACATCTCAAAAGTTATGAAAGCACCCCTTTGGCTCAACAATCACAACTAATTAGAATTTATTCTATTAAGGTCACTTGAGACTTAGACATAGCCCAATCTTCAATAAATAACCCTCTTAAGAAGGCAATTCAATCCATGAAGGATGAACATGTGATGTGGCATAATTGAACACATGTGGGGGAATAATAACACACTATACTCATGCCCACTATCTCTACCTCCCACCTCCTCCTCCATGGATGGGGCCAAATAATCTTGCCTCTATCACTTCTGAAGACTAATTATGATAACTGATTTCTTGATAGTTCTTTTTATTTTTTGGCATGTAAGGCCTATAAGGCTGTGGATCTTCGAGTTGGGTATTTCTCCATGGTAATAATATTGGTAAAAAAACTAGTGGGGGTGAGGCCACATGCATTTTGATGCCCTTGTACATACTTTTTGATTAATGAAAAATATTCGACTTACAAAAACAAATAACACACTATATTCACACACAATGCAATAAGCAAGCCCCCATCAATGTTATGCGCTACTTTAAATGGGTTTAGTAGCCTTGGATGGCTCTAACAATAATAGTTGAATGTATATGATGTTAACTAATTTAACCAACAAAACATGCCTTCAACAATGTTAACTAGACTTACACTCCATTTACTACATTAAACAATCAAGTGAGGCTTTAATAATTGTAACCAAACATAAAAGTCGTTGATCAATTTAACCAACCCAACACACCTTTAATAGTGATAACTAGAATGTACATGTTACTAATCAAGTGACCATTGTTTCATGTCTCTAACATGTGCAATTGAACATAAATGTTGTTGATGGGGTTAATGTATCTAACATATCTCCTACACTTGTAGTCAAACATGCATGTCGATTCGGTTAATATCCTAGATAATGTTAATAAAAAATATATGTTAATATCCAATATAACATGTAACTAATAGTGACAAGGGAATGTGCATGTCAATGACTAAGCTAATTGATCTGATATGTTATTCAATGAGATGATTAATACATAACTCACTAAGCCGAACAAGTTGACAAACCATTGGTTTTGCCATTGAACTGACATGCCTTTAATAGACACAACTAAATGTACATGATGTTAAACCAGTAAACCATCATGACATGCCTTTAACAGTAGTAACAAAGAGTGTAAGTTCTAGACTGGGCAAATAACACTAATATACCTATGATAATCATAATTGACCATACATGTTTGTTGTGATCAACCCTTCAAGTTTTCCCTTGTTGCTATACAAAATTAAGCATGCCATGCAATTCTCAAAGTAACTTTGATACATATACAAATTAAGTTTGTATTTACTTGTTCGATTTGTGTTAAAGTGTTTGCCCTTTAAAGGTCACGGGATTGGATCTAAAGGAAATGAATGTATGTACACCTCCATATATTAAATAGTTAAAGCATTGAATGCAGGGAATCCCTTGTCTCACAAACAAGGGGGTCTCATATGTCAACTTGGCAGCTACCTGTATTATAACTTAATATTAAATACTATTCTTATTTTTACTATTAATATGAATGCTTCTAATATTTAATATATTGTTAAGGAGATTACCCCTCGACTAATTAGTGAGGTATTTAGTATTGGATGAGAGAGTTGTAAGGCTGAAATTCTGGCTACCATGAGTTAAATTCGGTGTTTGTATTATGTCAACACAAAAATAGATTTCACACCTCTCCAGGAATCAATCAAAATCATTTACACATACCAATCAAAGGCATTCAATAGATGCTTAAAGTAGTGGTCGGGAGGAGTTCATTGTCAAATCCATCCAAGGGTTTCCAAACTATAGAAACAAGGGCATGTGTTTGATTTATGGGCTAACGTTTGAAAGATTGATATGAGGAGAGGAGTTGATGGGAGTCCTTCTTATGGCAAGGCCCTGCACCTCTTCCTTTATTTCTTAAAGTAGGCTTGAAATAAGGGATTATAGATATATGATACATATAATATGGAAACCACTCACAACACAACAATATTGAACATTTTCATGAGACATAAATTAATTTATTTTCAACATATTTTTTCCTTGAAAAAGGCAAGATATGCTACCATGATGCAATACAATGATTCACCAACATTAAGCACCAAACAAATGAGCTGGACCATGGATGTTATGTACACTGACAATCATCCACTATAAACTGTGATTATTAGCCACTCTAACACCCCTCATTTATGGTAACTCATTGAACATGCTCATGAAATTTGAGATCACTGGACATGGCTAACATGCTTTGGTTAACACAATCTAGTATGATGTGAGGGTATTGCCTACAATGCAAGCTTTCTAACACCCTTTACAACAACATTGCTTCATGAAAAGCATTTTCCATTGCTTCGTAATTTTGCCTTTGTATATGAGAAAAAAGCTAAATGTTAGTTCTCCCTTATCCAAGATAATGCTCTTGATTACAAGTTGAGCAATGTGTCATGACATTTCGTTTCTCTCTTCGTGTGAACTTGCTCAATTAACATCTAGATACCTTGTCAGATAAAACTCAATGTATGTATTGTATTTGGTATTGTGTCAATTATTCATTTTTAATGTCTTAGTATTGTGTTAATGGCCTTCCAATGCATGGTCAGTCTTGAATTAAAATTTTGACATGGAAAATCCCAATTTTACAATTTTGGCAATTAGAGGCACAATGCAGGGACAACGTGTATCCATGTTGATGGCTAGTGGGGCAACTAAAAATTTTATTAATGCACAATTGGTGGAGTGTAGAGGCATTCATAGATTGATATATATCCTGAACAACGTGGACGAGAGAGGATGCCCATGATTCATCTCAGTTGTCTTCTTGATTGTTGGTTCAATATGTTGAGGATATGGCTGATGGTCTAATATTGAAGTTAAAATCCTTTCTTAACCCTTTATCAAAAGAGGTGTCTCCTCAAGTATCTCAAATAATATTCTATGAAGATTCCTTACATTTAACTTGGAATTATGACCCACCATGATCATCTAATAATTAATTGAAATAGCAATAGACCCAAATTTAGGGAATGGGTTGATGATATGGTGGGACTATGCTAGTGGGAACCCTAAATAAATGACTTGAAAAACCCTTTATTTTCTACCTTGATGGAATTCATCTCCCAAATATTTGTCGGATACACAAGTCCTAAAAAACATGACAAGGAAGATGAGAGGGAGTTGACAATGACATTAGGTTGTCCTAGAACATCATAAAGTGTGTCCACATGGATGAACATGGAATGGGAATTAAGGTCATAAAGTAGACTAGAGTGTTAGAGAAATAGGGTGCATGAAAATATTTTTGTAGTGTCTCAAAGGGAAATATACAATTCTTGTCTCCTCTAAAATACAATATGCATCTATTATGGTGATAGTAACCACATGATTCTTAGAGCTAGTGGTATAGTGTTTGGTCATGAATGAATATGTGGAAGAGAAATCTAAAGCTTTCGACTCACTCACATAAAATAGACCATGGGGCCGAATCAAAAATTTCAAGGGACATGTCAAGGATCTCTGGTAAAATGGGGTTAGCAGCCAAAGGCTACCTTCCAAATAAGTTTAGGAGAGTAGGGCATATTTAGAGGAGGCCAACTCAAGAAACCATAAGCAGGAAAAGGGGGAAAGTATCTAACAAATGTGGTTAGAGTATGCATCAAAATCCCCATCCTTGAACGAAATGGTGGTTTACACAAGGCTCACGAGAGAATATGGGATGGAGGGTAGATTAGCATGGTCAGAAAATGAGAGAAGGGTTTTATCTATTAAAGGAATATGGGATGGAGGTTATGTCTAAGTTTAGGGAGGCTTTTAGATTTTTTTACAAGGATGGAGGTGTAATATGTATCACAACAAAAGAGCTTGCGATAGTAATGCATTCTTTGGGTCAAAACCCCAACGTATATTGGAAGTGGTCCAAATGTTTTATATTCAATAATTGAGTCCCAAATACAATCAACCACAAAAGAGTAGTTCTAATCTTCCTATAAATGCAACATATTAAATACACCATTCCAATTTTATTTTGTTAAGGAGAACCAAAGAAATAGATGAGTCTGGTTATCCATTTCCTCCATACAGAGTAAACAACAACTAGGCCTACCCTGTAATTTAAGACACAAATTGTCCCATGCCAAATGAAGCCAGAAATATACATTTATGGATATTCTTAGGCAGAGCGAAAATATGAAGCCAATATATAGAGATGCTCTGAAGGACTACTCGAACTAGAGTAAACTTGCCTCCTAGGGAGAGCCACCTGTGTGCCCATGATAAAAGTTTATAGTGGATTTTCTTTATAAGTTAGCTCCAGTCCTTAGTTCCATTACAGTTAGGTTGGAGCATAAATCTAATATATTTAAAATCCGCATGCAATGCAGTGGAGATAACACCAAAAATATGATAAATCTCCAATACCAATGCATCATCTGGGTAAGAATAAATCACATGAGATTTAATATTATTCATAAGGAGTCGAGAGACCAATCAAAATAGGTCAATCTACCAAATAGTAACACATCATCGACAAAAATCAAAGGAGTAATTGTGACTTCTCTACCTACACACATGCAACCAAAATTACATTTAATCCATCTACCTCCACACCTGCAATCAAAATTACTACCCTTGTGAATTTTGTGACTTATTCTTCCACAATCCAATCTTTTATCCTCAACGTATTCTTCTCACAAAAGTTGTCATAAATATTTTGAAGTAGTCATGTTGTCTACTAACGAATATTCTATAATTTGCCTCCATCATCCTTGTAGAAATTATGGTGTAGAGTTGCAACTACTCATGAAGTTTTAATCAAAATCACAAGACACAATCGTACTTTACTGCTCTTTGGAAGTTAATTCAAAATTTAGAAGAAAAATTTCATACATGCAATAAGGAATAACACACAAGCACACAAATTTTTTCCTGGGGAAAGAAATATGCTAAAAACCTTAATGTTTGCTTGCATTAATATGATGAATAGAAATTTATTCCAATTTATTTGCTCAACTGAGCACAACTTTCAAGTGAATAACCTATCTCTTTGCTCACTGAGAAGATCTAACCCAGACTTAGTAAATTTCTACCTTTTCTTGAGCCCATATTTCCTTGCACGATTCCTTTAGAAATTAGGCCCCTATAATTTTGTATTTCTTACAAAATGGATTGCGAAATTCCCAATGCTGATCATCTCACTGCATGCATCACCTATACACTCAAGGCTACTCTACAATTGATGTTACACTGCCTTGGAATCTCCACCAAAGCTGAGGAACTCGAATTCTCCATGCACTAGCTATTTTGGGTTCATTGATCAGTTAACTGGATGATCATTGATTTTGATTGAAGTCCCACTACACAATTGGCCTTCCACTAGTTCCTCAAGTAGTTGGAAATGGTTTAACTAAAAACAACTTGAGATAACTTGTTTTGATTACTAAAATTTAGCAATAATACATGCTTAACTAAACTATAACTCCTCCAACTAGAATTTACTAGGTAAACCAGGTGACACAAGCCATGTCACACAAGTTAACTGCATCCAAGCTGTCTGCTGATGTGGAAATTAAATTTTTCTCAATTTAATCAAGGAAAAATCAAATTGAGAATTTCTTGCTACATTTTCAAGACTCCCTCTCTACAAGAATGGGATTATCAACCACCACTATCCTGCACCTATGGAATTCGAACTTCCCTCTTAGCAAAGCTTTTGTCAAAATGTCAACATCTTAATGCTCTATCATAATGGAGTGTAGCAACATCATTTGCCTCTAGACATAGTCCCGTAAATCCTGATATTAGATACCTATATGCTTGAATTGATTGTGAAATATAGGATTCTCAGAGAGATTGATGCAACTATAATGATCGGAATTGGATCCATCGTCTCACCAAATAGTCCAACAATTATCTTTCTCATCCATATCGCCTCACATGATGCTTGACTTGTAGCCATGTATTATGCATCTGTCTAATGTAGCACCACAGATATTTGCTTCCTATCATACGAAGAAACAATTGTGGACCCAACACTAAAAATTCCACTTGACCTACTCTTTCAGTGTGATGGACTTCGTGCCTAATCTGCATCTGTGAAGCCACACAACTTCACTCCCTCTGCTCATTTTTACCATAGTCCAAACTAGGTAGTGCCTGTGAGGTACTGTAAAACATGCTTAGTTTCCTTCCAAAATAGTTTGGTTGACCGAACCATAGCTTGTCTTAGCTGGTTGATTGCACAACACATATCTGGTCATTTTTTCACAAGATACATGAGTGGACCCACTAACTGCCGATAAATGGTAGCATCCACTTCACCTAAAGTGTCATCGTCCTTCCTCTAGTTGTTCATTAGAGGTGTCTCCATGGGTTTAAAACTCTCCATGTTGAATCTCTGCAATATCTCATTTGCATACTTGCCTTGAGAGACAAACAATTCCCCATCACCTTGTCATACTTCCAACGCAAGAAAGTAGTGCATGAGACCCATATCCTTCGTTTAAAATTCCCTTGCAAAGTCCTCCTTGCAAGATATGATCAATGACTCATCACTAGTTAAAATAAAATTATCAACATATAAGACAATAATAAGAAATTACCTTCTATCCAGATGTGATGAGGTTTACATCCGCTTCACTTATGGTGAAGCCCAAACCAGTAAGATAACTATTGATCCTGGTGTACCAAGCACAAGGTGCTTGTTTGAGATCGTACAATTCTCACTTGAGTTTTCACATATGAGACACTTGATCAAATGTCTCAAAAACTTTTTGTTACTCTATGTACACCTCCTTCTTAATAACCCCATTCAAAAATGTTGTTTTTACACCCATCTAGTGATATTCCACCCCATCTAAACAGTCAGACCAAGAATTCATCTAATGGATGAGTACCTTGGTATAGGAGAAAAGGTCTCCTCATAGTCAATTCCTTTAACTTGAGAGTACCCCTTGGCCACAAATCTAGCCTTATACTTCCCTATGCTTCCATCTATTCCCTGTTTCACCTTGAAGATCCATCTCAAAACCCACTATTGATTTATATGCTGGTCTTGGGACCTTTTCCCAAACATGGTTCTTTGCAATGGATTCATTTTCCTCCACCATTGCATCAACCCATATAGGTTTCTCTATTTCTTCCTCAAAATAGGATGGCTAAATCTCTATAATATAATTCATAAGAGCCATGTAGCCAGTGTACCTCTGCGGTGACCTCCTTTGGTTCCACAAATTTGAAGGATATCCCACATTCTCGCTCGCATCCTGCACAAGTCTATCAAATTCCTTATTTCTTTTTCTACCTACTGTGAAGGTTTTTCTTTAGCGAATGTCTTCACTCTCTCCTCCACAATTTGTGGTTTCTCTACAAATTCCTGAGGTTCCTCTTTTGGAGCTAAACTCTCATCTTTTGGTGGGATCTCAAGCTCCCTCCCAAGAGAGACCCACATAGATTTCTCCTCATCAAAATTTACATCCCTTCACACAACTATAATTATGAGTGATGGAAATCACACATGCTAGTTGCGGGGAGATTATGTGTAACTCAAAAATACCCCAATTCTGTGGTTGACTAAAGCTTATTCCTTGATTCTGTGGATACATGGGAGTAAACAGAGGCTCCAAAAATCTTGAAGTATGACACATATGGCTTTCTTCCCGAGAAAGACTCCTCTAGTGTAATCATGCAAAGAATCTAATGAGGACTTCGGTTTTTCAAATAGATTGTTGTATTGCATGCCAACCCACAAATGTAGAGGTAGACCTTGGTCATCCAACATCACCTTCGTTGCTCCCAAAATGCTATGGATATTTCTCTCAACCACCCCATTCTGATGTGGGTTGTGGGTGTTGTCAACTCTCGTCGAATGCCTTCTTTCACACATAAATGTTTAAATTTATTCAACACATACTCACCTCCATTATTGCTCCTGAGAGCCTTCACCTTCTTGTAGGTTTCTTTCTCAACTAGTGCCTTGAATTCTATGAACTTGGAGAATGTCTCATCTTTCTTCCCCATGAACAGATCCAACACTTATGTGAGAAGTCATCCATAAAAAGGACAAAATATTTGTGTTTTCTAGTGGACTCTATGAAGAAAGGTTCACAAACATCATAGTGGATCCTTTCTTGGATTGCATGCGCTTTGTTGTCCTGATCATGGAATGCGGATTTTATGTACTTCCGCAAGTTACATCCTTTTCATACATCCTGCTACTCAAGTGCTCCTTTAGGGAGGCTAGTGGCTATTTTTTGTATAATATTTGAGGTGCCATGATGCAAATGGCCAATTCCTATGTGCTAAATTCCACCTACATCATGGCCCTGCACTTTCTCTTCCTTAGTTCTTAATGCAACACAATATTCCACATATAACTTATATAGATTCTTCACACAAACCTCGATATTCTTCACCTGTCTCATGGCTATGTGTCTTAGGAATGTTTTTCCTTTGTTGAAGATCACATCAGAACCACGTTCTTCCAAAACTGCAACAAATATGAGATTTTTCTTTAGGCCTAGAACAAACATCACATCCTTGAGCCTAAGAGGGGAGCCTAACTCTCTTCGAAAGGTGATTATACCAAGAGTAGTCATGCTGTACATTCTATTGTCGCCTAGCTTGATGTGCATCTGGAGATATTTCTCCTCCAGGTCACTGAAAAAATATCTACACCCTGTGATGTGGAACAATGCACCTGAGTTGAAGTACCACACGCTCCCCATCACTATATTGGACATGCATGCGATAAGGGTGAAGTGAAGGTTGAACTATGAATCCAAGGCTTCACCCACTGCTCCTCCTAAGGTCTTCTTTCTTTCTTTTTTCTATGGGAACTTCATGGCATAGTGCCCATATTCATGACAATGGAAGCATTTAATTTTTGACAAATATTTTTTCTTTCTCCCTTGGTTGGATTCTGGTTTGGTCTGATATTTCTTCCCTTTTTCCTTATTTCCCTTTCCAACCAATGCAAAGTTTTCTTCATCCTTTCCCTTGGATGAGGTATGATCTCTAGTGTTCTGCCTTATTTCGTCCTATACCAAATCGTACCATAAGTGTTCCCGATTCGATAGTTTCTCCCTCTCATTCACTTAATCTTGATAGCTATGCCAACTCTTGGGAAGTCCTAGAAGGGATATTCTTACCAAGTCATCCTTTGAAAGAGTAACACCAACTCCTGCAAGATCATCATGAACTTGTGTGAACCTCCTCAGATATTCCAGGAGAAAGTCATTCTTCTACATCTTCATATTTCAAAGTTTATCCTTGAGCACAAACTTTTTGTGGTCACTACTATTCTAGAAGAGATTTGTTAGTGCCTAACACATTGCATAAGGATTTTATTTCTCATGGAGATTGCTGACAATCTGGTCCTGTATTCCCTCTAATATTATTATCCACACCTTGGCTACAAATTTCTTCCTGTGAGCAAGGTTTTGGGCATCAGATTCTGCTGGTTTTGTAACATCTCCCTTGATGTATTCTATAAATCCATTGTCATCGAATACCTCCTCCATGGGATCCTTCCAATCAATGAAATTAGAGTTTCCTTCCAAGGCATACTCTACCCTTAGCCCATTGAAGGTCATCTTTTCAGTTCTTAAGAGATCTTGCTACATGTGGGAGCAGGATCCCCCAAGTGCAGTTTTGGGGCTAAAAACCCATGTTTAAGTCAATTTTTTGTAATATTATTGTAAAGACTCTGCATTTTGTGGTCACAGAATGTGAAGGTTTTATGTGTCACAAATGGTAGTCCACCATTAGTTTTGTAAAGTAAAGTTGATTGTAAGAGATCTACCCATGGTCCGTGGACCATGGGATTGTATAAAAATAGCTAAGCTATAAATACTTACAAAAAGGAGAACATGTAAGAGAGTCATAGCTTTAGAGCAATAAGTTTAAGTCTTGGGTTGTAGCATAGGTAGAGGCTCTGCAGCTGAGTATGCAGAGGCCTAGGGTAGAATTCTGCAACTAAGTGGATGGACCCCTACAACTGTGTGCGCAGGGTGGACAGAGTCTGTAAACACTAGGAATATATTAATAAAAGGAGTTATTTTGTAATTTCTATGTCTTTGTTCTGTTGATGTGTTTGGATATTTTAGGTATGATTTTCCTATATTATGTTAATACGATGCACGAATAAATGCCACTACATTGAATAATTGAATGCAATTACGAATATCTGCTTACGTGGTGATAACTTTAAGTAGTTGACAAGAAAAGAAAGTCACTTAGGGTAATTGAGGAGTTAGAGCTACACAAACATTGTGTTGGAAATAATATTGAGAGGGGGGGTGAATCAATATTATCACATTATTAAAACTTTTTCATTTCCATAATCAGATTCATATATGCTACTTCCACAACTTCTTATGATTAAGTTAATTGATATTCAATGAGTGCATTAGAATATTATCAACCATATTATCAGTTAACAGATGCAGTGACATAAAATAGATCATCACACATAAGGCACACACATGAACACCATGATATAAGGTGGAAACCCAATGCGGGAGAAAACCACCTGCTGCAAGTCATCTCAATCTTCTTCTTAATAGGAAAATCCTTTTACAATATTTTGTACTGGTGCAGCCTTATACCAGTACGGGAGCTACAACCCCCTTTGCTCTTGTACTAGCTGATCCATTTACTAGTACGCAGGCTGCTACCTGCTACAATGCTCCAAAGATTTCCTTTAGCTCTTGTACTAGCTTAGATACTAGTACGTAGGTGCTGACCTACAATCTTCTCTCTTCCAGGTACCACGTTTCATCAATTTTCAGACTAGATACGCTTAAGCACAACACATAATCTAAAAGGCCACGTTTCATCCAATTTTAATACTGGACCCAACAACAACATTGAAGTACATAATCAAACAATCTTCTGAATCATCCAATCACCAGAACCATACACATACAATAATATTATGAGAGTTATCAACCAGATCTAGTACATAAAGATAGGTCATTAATTATGCTGCTATCTGAACTCAACACCAGTAACCAAACATCAGTTATGCACCCAAAACCCTGAAGAATAGTTAAAACAAATTTCAAGCAGGGACCACAACTTCACTGGTGTAGATCTGCGGATATCCACACTTCCACTTGCTCCGAGCCTGTGGATCTCCACACCTGCGTCTTCTGTGGCGTCGCGCACCTCCGCAACTGCGCCTTCTGTGGCACTGCAGACCTCTGCAGCTGCGCCTCCTGTGGCACCGTGCACCTCCACGACTGTGCCTCTTGTGGCGCCATGCACCTCCGCAGCTACGCCTCTTGTGGCACCGCGCACCTCCTGTGGCACCACGCACCTCCGTAGTTGTGCCTCCTGTGGCACCGCGCACCTTCGCAGCTGTGCCTCCTATGGCACTGTGGCGCCGCGGACCTCCGCACCTGTGCCTCCTATGGCGCTGCGGACCTCTGCACCTGTGCCTTCTGTGGCACTGCGCACCTCCGCAGCGACAACGCTTCTGGTCCTGCGTATCTGCGCACCTGCAACGCTTCTGTGCCTGCGTATCTCCGCACTTTTCTTTCACTGGACCTGCGTACCTCCGGGTATAGATAATTTCAAGACTTCAAGAATAACCCAGACTGTCAGATCTATAGATCTGATCATGCGCTGAAGTGATCTCAACCTATCAGTACATTCGCCTCATTTAGATCTAGACATTACTCCCAAGAGATTCATAGTATTTCAGATCTAGCTCACATAAGATGTTCAACCCAAAGCATGCTCAAGCCAAATGACCTCCTTTGCTCTATATAGGCAAACTCTTCCTCAAATCATGGATCAATACCACGGGCCAAAACCATAATAACCCAATTTCGTCGGCTAAATACCAAGAGTTAAACATAAGAAACCCCACATGTGCTTTTCTCTGCCTTGAAGTAAGTGAACTGGGGGTACGCACCTCCTGAACGGGATAACTGCGGGTATGTACGCACTTTATGTAACACTGGCCTGCGTGTACGCACCTTCTGTAAGGTGTACTTGCGTACCCCTTATTTTCTTCAATATTTGATAGCTGATCATCAATCTCTGCTGCTGACTTGAAGTATTGTGATCTATCACCTAAATGGGTTGCCATCAAGGGCAACACTTTAGCCATAATGCCACCAATCTCCCCCTTTGGACTTGATGGAAAAGCTTACTTGTGAACTGTCATCTGATCCCTTTTTGTTGTCCGGTAACCCATGCACTCTGTCACATCTAATATTTCTTCTGTAGATTCATCTGAATGTATACAAGTGAGATGATCTTCTATGAGAGGGTTGCCATCAAATACAACACATGCATCATAATGCCAACAATCTCCCCCTTTGGACTTGATGGCAACAACACGAAATCACTCTCCCCCTTTGACATCAAGGGCAAAGGGTTATGCCCCCCCTAAGGACATGCTCTCCTTGACTATAAACTAGATCTACTGAAGTCTCTGAATGAACTCCCCCGTTGTATATGCCATGGTGCTCCAATCTGATAATGCTCTTTCTGAGAACAAGCTGAGATGTCTTCTTTGCTATATAGTGTTGTTCATGCTCAAGATCCCCCTGATTGCAAAAAGATGTTCTACAAGAAGAACATGACTCTATATATCATAAATTACCTTCCTATCACCAAAAGACTCAATACATACATCCATCACCCATCATAATGGTGATACACCAAAAGTTTACATATGATAACATCATTCATCCTAGGCATAGTGGGGAAACCATCATAGGTCGTTACATGACCTAAAGAGATGACTACAATAGAGACACACTATTACATCATGAGAAAAGACCAATCACCTAAGATAAATATCAGCAACAACATTGTATGATCTCCTTCATAGTATCTGTCAACAGCAACTAGACCAACAACTTGCATGAATCATCAATGTATGTCCTCATCAACTCATCCTTTTGAATCATTCACATTCTCACATATGAGAAAAATACAATATCATCAATTTGGAACATATACAAAACAACCTATCATCATATAGGTAGGAACTCATCATCATGCAACTTCGAATAATCATCCATGTATCTAGCCAACAATCCTCATCCATATATGTGCCAAGAACAATAAGGACTCCATGCAAGAATCAACCACAAATATGATCCAAGAATTATGTGAACAACTCATAACCGTAGCAAGATGAATCATATAGGTATCATCACCAAGGACTATTAACCATAATGCCAATCAATGCATTAAAAACATATGCTCCCCCTAAACTGGTGCCATCTGTCAGATCTTATCAGCAAGAAAAGTGAATAAATGCCTTAAGACAAGTACGCAGTTTTTCTTTATCTGTCCCACGTAGCCACACACTTCACCTTCTACTCCCCTGCGTACACCCGCAGAGATCCTTCTGCTACACTACGTACATACGCAGACAATCTTCCACTACACCGCGTACTCCACGCACCTTTTCTTTTATCGCACCGCGTCCGTTTGCATGTGCTCTTCTGATAAGCCGCGTACCTCCACACAGGGACTGTGCCTTCACTTGCGTACATCCGCACCCAGTCTTACGCTCTGCTGCGTACGCCCGCACTTTCATAGTGAATGATCTGCGTACCTTAGATTAGGACCCAATTCAGATTTCCAGATCTGATCTTGTGCTCGAGAGATCATACTTCATAGATCAACTTCACTTTTCCTACTGCCTTTCTTCAAACAATCATATACGGGATTGTGTAGTATCCAACTCGCGTATATATGCAACTTCCCTTTATGGAGTTTGCATATGAGATTCAGGACACTAAAGTTTTGTACTTTCAGCTCCCTCTGATTCTGGTATGTCTGTACATTGTGTTGTGCCACCTTTTTCTGACTGTACTTCCTTTTTCCTCCATATCTTCAAGCGTGATGATGACATTTTCTCTTTTTGATATGGTGCCCACACTTTGTTCCTGCATTCCTTAGCTATATGTCCCAGCTTGTTACATGCATAACACCTTACATGTTTGATATTCCTCCTATAACAATCAGCAGCTTTGTGACCAAACATATTGCAAGCAAAACAATATCCATAAAAGTACCTTGATTGAGATGACCTGTCTGCATAATGGTCTTGAACTCTTCTTCTTCTACATCTAGCTGCAACATGTCCAAGATTATGACATACATAACGTTCAACATTATTCATAGGAGGAGTAAAGGATTTTCTTTGAGGAATCTCTTTCTTTGGTTGATGATGAGATGGATCTTTCATTTCTTCGTTGATCACTTTAGATTTCTCTTTAGAGTTCCTTGCCTCACCTTGTGAACTAGATTCACCTTCAATAGATTCATGGAAACCAAGACCAGTCTTTATAGTAGGAGACCTTTGACTACTAAGAATATCATCCAAGACTTTAGAGCTATCTTGAAATCGTAAAAGCTTATCCTTTTCTTCTATTTTACCTTTCAAGATATTTACCTCAACCTGAAGGTGTTCTTCCTTTTCAAGAGATTGCCTTTTCAAATCTTCTTCAACTTTTCTTCCTTCTTCCATTTGTTCCCTTAGTTTGAGAATCTCCTTTTCTTGTTTTTCATTCAGATCCTATTGCATTTGACGAACTCGGAAGGCACATTCCAGCTGGGATTTTAGGTTGATGACTTCATTGTCTTGATTTTCAATTGCTTGATGTGGATCTTCATTTTGCTTCCTTGATTCTTCAAGATCTCCCTTTAGTGAGAGCATTGTAGCTTCAAGATTTTCATAGTAGCTGGATCTATCTTTGAGTTTCTTGATGGTTGTGCTTCTTCCGTTGACTTCTTTTCTTAATGATGTCACTTCACGTTGCAATTTTTGACATTGGTATTCCTTGTCCTTGAGTAGTTTTCTTACCTTGTTTCCTTCTTCTAGTTGGGCATTCAATTTGGTAGCTTCTTCTTTGAAGTCACATTCCCTTTTGTTCAATAGATCTTGTTGATCTCTAATTTTGTCTGTCAGCCTTTTAAA
>APFE031044774.1:67223-108667 GCA_000404065.3 Pinus taeda
TACTAGTACGTAGGTGCTGACCTACAATCTTCTCTCCTCCAGGTACCACATTTCATCAATTTTCAGACTGGATACACTTAAGCACAACACATAATCTGAAAGGCCACGTTTCATCCAATTTTCATAGTGGACCCAACAACAACATTGAAGAACATAATCAAACAATCTTCTGAATCATCCAATCACCAGATCCATACGCATAAAATGATATTATGAGAGTTTTCAACCAGATCTAGTACATAAAAATAAGTCATTAATTATGCTGATACCTGAACTCAATACCAGTAACCAAACATCAGTTATGCACCCAAAACCTTGCAGAATAGTTAAAACAAATTTCATGCAGGGACCACAACTTCACTAGTGTAGATCTACAGCTATCTGCACTTCCACTTGCTCCGAGCCTGCGGACCTCTGCAGCTGCGCCTCTTGTGGCGCCACACACCTCCGCAACTGCGCCTCCTGTGGTGTCGCGGACCTCCGCAGCTGCGCCTCCTGTGGCGCTGCGCACCTCCACGACTGCGCCTCCTGTGACGTCGCGCACCTCTGCACCTGTGCCTCCTATGGCGCCACGCACCTCCGCAGCTGTGCCTCCTATGGCACCGCGGACCTCCGCACCTGTGCCTCCTGTGGCGCTGCGGACCTCCGTACCTGTGCCTTCTGTGGCGCCACGCACCTCCGTAGCTACAGCACTTCTGGTCCTGCGTATCTGCGCACCTGCAACACTTCTGTGCCTGCATATCTCAACACTTTCCTTTCACTGGACCTGCGTACCTCCGGGTATAGATAATTTCAAGACTTCAAGAATAACCCAGACTGTTAGATCTATAGATCTGATCATGCACCGAAGTGATCTCAACATATCAGTAGATTCGCCTCATTTATATCTAGACATTACTCACAAGAGATTCATAGTATTTCAGATCTAGCTGACATAAGATGTTCAACCCAAAGCATGCTCAAGCCAAATGATCTCCTTTGCTTTATATAGGCAAACTCTTCCTCAAATCATGGATCAATATTACAGGCCAAAACCATAATAACCCGATTCTGTCGGCTAAATACCAAGAGTTAAACATAAGAAACTCCACGTGTGCTTTTCTCTGCCTTGAAGTAAGTGAATTGGGGGTATGCACCTCCTGAACGGGATAACTGCAGGTATCTACGCACTTTATGTAACACCGGCCTGTGTGTACACACCTTCTGTAAGGTGTACCTGCGTACCCCTTATTTTCTTCAATATTTGATAGCTGATCAGCAATCTCTGTTGCTGACTTGAAGTATTGTGATCTATCACCTGAATGGGTTGCCATCAAGGACAACACTTTAGCCATAATGCCAACAATCTCCCCCTTTGGACTTGATGGCAAAGCTTACTTGTGAACTGTCATCTGATCCCTTTTTGTTGTCTGGTAGCCCATGCACTCTGTCACATCTGATATTTCTTCTGTAGATTCATCTGAATGTATACAAGTGAGATGATCTTCTATGAGAGGGTTGCCATCAAGTACAACACATGCATCATAATGCCAACACGTTGATCGTATAATTTCGCGAAGGTATTGAAAGCCAAAATAGAGAGTTTGTCTCACAAGCCCTAGAACGGGACCACCTGCGTGAAGGTAGGGATAGAAGAAATCAAATGGCATCACAACCATCTTAGTGTGCAGAAGCTTGGTTCCAACATCCCCCCACACTACTTCAGGTTAGACTTTGGTCCATGCTCCATGGGATGATGCCAAAAGGGCAAGTAGTGTAGGGATTTGTTTGGCTAATTAACGTTGAACCTGGATCAACCCCCCTCAAGCCAACAAATGGTTCCGTTGCCGGGACCAGAATCTGCATAAGAGATCTGTGATGTTGTATAATGTAAATTCAACTAAGAAGGAGATTGGAGATTGGTTGGATAGGAAAATCCATGAATTTGCAGTACAAGAGAACAAAAACCCACGATTGACAAAAGAACAGTGGTCGAACAGATACCTATATACAGAGATCTATGAGATATTTTTCTGATACTTCCCTATAAAGCTATATGAGTGGATCGCGAACCTAGCAGATAGCCAGGAAAGGTGGAAACTTGATGGTCCTATTGTGTGGACCTCGGAGCTAGTGCAAAGGTTGGAAGCATCAGAGGATAATCTTAACTGTGCTGTCGATCATTGGCTCAATTGCGTCATAGGGGGATTTGTGACTGAATTCGCAGTCGACACCTCAGTTAGCTATAGTGAGGTAGAACGATGCTTTTTCAAAGGACCACAAGGTAAGTACGTAAAATCTTTGAATACTTGGATTAAAATGTTGCTGTGTGAAAACCAAAGTTTTGTAGCTACCTTGATGTTTGGGACTACGCGAAGCAGAAAAAATTACAAAAATGAAGGAAAAAAGGGTCTGGAGTATAGCCCTTTGATTTCACCTTTGCGAAGTGATAAAGAAGAGATAACGAAGGCTTCTCCATGAAGTGTTATTCAGTTAACAAGACAAGGATTCCTGTGAATACCACCTCTGTCCACACCCCCTCCAACTTCACCACCCTCACCTCCAACTTCACCCATACCACCTCTACCTCCATCGCGATTCAATATGGAAAATATAGTGAAGTTTCCTTTATTCAAAGGCTTGGGCAATGAGGACCTGGACCAATTATGGTTTGTTGTGAGAGTTGTATGGGAAGCTCAAGGTGTTACGGATGATCATATATAGAAGGCAACACTCGTTAGTGCTCTGTAAGATCACGTGCTAACCTGGTATATTAAGCACTCTAACGATAAACCAAATGCTACAGTAGTAGACATCCAGGTAGCATTGAATAGGGAATTGAGAAGGCTGAAATTCAAGGCACAATCAATTGTGGGATTCAAAGAGATCGTGATGCATCCAAGTGACACGCGTTGGTAACTAGAACAAAGGCTAAAATGTACAATCTGTGAAGACAACATGAATTTGACAGATGGACAACATCACGAGTTGTTTGTGGCTTCGCTGCTACCACACTTAAGGAGTGCACTATTGCAGCAGAAGATAACAACTTAGGAAAAGTCCTTGGGGGTTGCTATGAGACTACGTGACACTTCGATGCAATATCCTAATCTAGGAGTTCATCAAATCAATGTGCAACTAAAGAATTTGTGCCTCGAGATGCAAAGTATGAAGAATGATAGAGCAGTTCGACTGGAGGTACGCGAGAAGGTATGGTGCTTAAAATGCAAGAGCTAGGGTCATGACAAAGACCATTGCTCGATCTTTGCAAATTACATTGTAGGTGGAGGACTGATGCCTTTAAGGCCAAAAGATCAAACAAGACCTAGCGTGGCGGCTTCATTATGGTGTGTTATCTATCAGGTAACCGAAAAACATGCGACGGATAACTGTCACTTGCTACAGAAGTATGTACAAGCACTGCAAAAATTGTTCTACAACTTTTGTAGGTCAGTAGGACATAATGAGCGTACTTGCAGTATCTATGAATTGATGATGGATAGAACTCCTGCCTATAGGGTTCAAGCCAAAATGTGACCCCTTGACCAAAACACGAGAATAGCGCAAACAGGATTTCAGGGGCGTGGAAGAGGCTGAGGTGGAGGAGGACCTGGTAGAGGTCAAGGACAATTGATTTACTAAAATTTTAGAGGTTGAGAATAGTATGCCCGTGATTGCACTAATCTAACACATCCCTCGTGTAAGTATTGCACACTGTTTAATCATGAAATAAAAGACTATCCTACGTTGATAGCTAGGATATGTGACAAAGGGACACTACAACCTTCGCCGACTCAGAACCTGCAGATGATGAGGTTTGAGCCATGTGAGGAATATCCAAACGTAAATATAATGCTCAGAAGTGAAATCACGATAAGAGATGACATGGGGAAATAACCAGAAGATAGTACCTGGGTTCACAAAGCTCCAGCAAAGGAGGCTAAGTTCGATTTGGAGTGCAATCGTGAAGCCTTCATGGAAGCTAAGAAGAGCTTCACTGAGGCCTCCACCTCAGGAAGCAAGGATGCCTAAGTTGGAGATGGACCCCTCTATGCTCACAACTTTCCTAGAAACCTTTATGAAGTTATTGCACGACAGTAAGGTTGTAAAAGGGTTTCAAGAACTCATCAATAGATGTGATGGGACCACACTAGGTTAGCCGTTTGTAGTACGAAAGATTGGCAAGCATAAAACAAGGACGGGGCAGTAATGAGACTAACCACGCAGATAGGTGAATATGAAATGGATCAGGTAATTTTGGACCTAGGGTCAGATGTGAATGTCCTACAAAAATATACCTGGGAGAAAATGGGGAGACTTGCATTGCACTGGTCCTTCATTCAGCTAGGAATGGCGGTTCAACAGAAAATCATCCCCATGGGGCGGCTGCAGGGAGTGACCATGGATATTGAGGGAGCAAGCGTGCTAGCTGACTTTGAAGTAATAGAGATAGTGAATGACAAAAATCCCTATCATGCACTCCTGGGAATTGATAGGGCTACATATATGAACGGGGTAATCAATCTAAAGAAGTGAAAGATGATCTTTGAGAAGAAATCGTTGCGCATAATAGTACCCCTTGATCCTGCTAAAGGATTACTCTATACTGAACCTATCCATGATTATAAAAGTGATGATGACCTAGACTGTATCTATAAGATAACAATGGAAGACTAAGATTTTGTGAATCCCACCACGAATGGACAGACTACCTAGGATTAGGAGAGTTCCTGCACTTCAGACTCCAATGAAGAAATAGAGCAATGATAACATCGGTTACATGAAGTAACAACGTTGAATTGCAACATGATGACCTAGTCGCTGTATTGTGTGTCGTCAGGGGTAAGAAGTCTACCTACTTATGATGGTTTGAATGAAGTAGATATTTTTTTGGATGCATTTGAAAGGGATGTACCAGAAAAGTAGCGCTTCTTGGCCTTAGACTGGGCACTGTGTGCAATGCCCATAAGATGGTGGGGTATACACAAGGGAAGCTTTGATGATTTGCGTGAATGTAGGAGGATCATGAGAATGTGACTTGGGAAGCCTAAGATGTGATTGATGGATAAATAAAAAGGGGAAAATGATCTGTGTGCACATCTAGCCAAATGGACATAAGCTTATGGAGAAAATCCCCTGCCTGAGTGGGTGCACCTATTCTGTCATACCTTCGATGTTATCCCAATGAATCGATATATAGAAACAGAGCTCTGCCATGGGACAAGTGAATGGGATATCCTGCATGAAGAATTCATGATGACATTCAATTTTGAGGATGGGTTTCACAGTATAGATGAAGCGCTATAGGAGGTAAAAGCAGCAACCTTTAGGATACCACAAGATCCTTTAGACCTGATTCAGCCTAAATGGGCTACTCAGCTGAGTTGCGCGCTAGGATGTTATAACGTAACTATTGAAGAAGAGGACGAGGATCTGAGAAATATTAGCATTTCAGAAACATAAGGCCACTGCACAGTTCAAGGACCACAGATTGAGAACCCTGACATAATGTAGGGCGTGAGATCCCCCAAGGGTATTTTTGGGGCTTAGAGCACAAATTTTGGTCCAATGTTGTAATTCCAATGTAAAGACTCTACATTTTGTGGGCGCAAAGTGTGTTGTTGTTAAAGAGTCATAGGGTTGTCCACCCTTATTTTGATAATGTAATGTCGGCTGCAAAATATCTACCCATGGTCCGCAGATCATGGAATTGTATAAACAGAGCAAAGCTCTATGTAGTCAAAGCCATCTAAGAAAAAATAATACAGATGTATGTGAGATAGTTCTAATGTGTAAGTCTAATTGTTGGGCATAACATAGGTAGAGGCTCTGTCGTTGAGTGCGCAGAGGCCTAGTAGTCCACAGATGAGTGCGTAGACCCCTGAAACTGAGTGTGTAGGGTGAGTCAAGTCTATAATCATCTAGAAGTATTAATAAAGAGAATTTTCTATCATTTTTTCATCTTTATTTCCTGTTTATGCATTTGTTATATTGGGTATGAATTTCACTTCTAATGCTTATATGAATCTGTATTATGCATCTATATTGGTTAAGTGAACGCAATTAAGAACATTTGTTTAGGCAAAGATAATTAAGATTTGTCAATAAGATAAGTAAGATACTTAGCCTTGCTTGGGAATTAGCGTAGTTCGTTGCCCTACCAGCGCGAAAAGACTTCAACCCTTGGATAGGGCTATGTGAAGGTCGATTATAATGGAATGCGAAGGTATTGAAGGGTAGAATAAAGCTTGAAGCCTATTGTGCGACGACAAGTATAGTTGGAATAAACTGAGATCAACAACATCTCAAGGGTGTCGAAACTTGTTTCCAACATCCCCCCATACTACTTCTGGTGAGACTTCAGTTCGGTTTTCACGGGTTGATGCCTAAAGGGCCAATAGTGTAGGGATTTGTTTGGCTATCTAATGTTGAACTTGGGTCAGGCCCCCTCAAGCCAACAAATGGTTGCGTTGTTGGGATCAGAACCTACATAGATATTTGTGATGTTTTATCATTGGAATCCAACTAAGAAAGAAATCAAAGGTTGGTTGTATAGAAGGATTCATAAGTTCGCGGTGCAGGAAAACAAAAACCCATGACTGTCAAGAGATCAGTGGTTCGATAGCTACCTGTATATAGAGATCCACAAAATCTTTTTCACGTCCTTTCCTACTGAGCTATATGAGTGGATTGTGGTGCTAGCAGATAGCTAAGGAAGGCAAAAACTTGATGGTCCTATTGTGAGGACCCTAGAGCTAGTGAGAAGGTTGGAAGCATCGGAGGATAAGATCACACACACCATCGATAATTGGCTTGATCCTATTATAGGAGGATTTGTTACTGAGTTCGTGGTTGATACCTCATTTAGTTACAACGAGGCAGAGCGACGCTTTCTCAAAGGACCGCGAGGCAAGTATGAAAAGTTTTTGAATACTTGGATTAAAATGTTGTTGTGCGAAAAGAAGATTATGTAGTTACCTTGATGTTTGGGGCTACGCGAAGCAGAAAGGTTTACAGGAACAAAGGAAATAAGGGTCCAGAAGATAGCCCCTTGATTCCACCTCCACGAGGGGACAAGGAAGAGCTCACAAAGATCTCTCCACAAAGTGCTATTCATATGATAAGACAAAGAATTCTGCAAATCCCACCTTTTCCCACACCACCAGCGGCTTCATCTCCATCACCTCCATCTTCACTCATACCACCTCCACCACCACTGTAATTCAGTATGGATAGCACAGTGAAGTTGAGTTTGTTCAAAGTCTTGGGAAATGAGGACCCGTACCAATTCTGGTTCGTAGTGAAGGCTGTATGGGAAGCTTGAGGTGTCATAAATGATCATATAAATAAAGCAACACTGGTTAGCACCCTGCAGGATCACACATTGACCTGGTATATTAAGTACTCCAACGATAACCAGAATACAAGAGTATCAGACATCGAAGCAGTAGTAAATAGGGAATTTAGTAGGCCTAAATCTGAAGCATAGTCAATTCTTGGATTCAAATAAGTCATAATGCTACTATGTGAGACACCCTGGGAACTAGATCAAAGGCTGAAATGTATGATTCACGAAGCAAATATGAATCTGATAGATGGACATCATCGCGAGTGGTTTGAAGCTTCACTACTACCACACATAAGGAGTGCGATGTCGCAACAGAAGATAACAACATAGAAAGAGGCCCTAGAGATTTCCATGAGACTACATGAGACCCTGATGCAAGATCCTAATCTGGGAGTTCAACAGATTCACGTACAACTAAAGAATCTATGCCTTGAGATGCAAAGCTTCAAGCAAGATAGGATAGTTCAACTAGAAGTGCGTCAAGAAATATGGTGCATGAAATGTAATAGCCAGGGTCATTACAAATACCACTGCGCAATCTTCACAAATTACCTTGGAGGAGGAGGATCGATGCCTTTAAGGCCTGAAGCTCAAGCAGGACCTAGCATGGTGCCTAGTTTGTGGTTCACTATCTGTCAAGTAGCCAGAAAGCATGCCACACATAATGCCACTTGTTAGAGAAGTATACGCAAACTTCGCAATGGTTGTTCTGTAACTTTTGTAGGTCAGTGGGACATTACGAGTGTACTTGTAGGAGATATGAATTGATGATGGATAGAACTCCTGCCTACAGAGTTCAGGCCGAAACGCAACCCCTTAACCAAAATGCAGGAATGACACCAACAAGATTTTAGGGGCACAAAAAAGGCCGAGGTGAGGGAGGACCTCGTAGAGGTCACGCACAGTTTATTTGCTACAATTGTGGAGGGATAGGGCACTATGCCCATGATTGCACTAATCCACTGCGCCCATCATGAAAGTATTGCACGTTGTTTGATCATGAGACAAAAGATTGTCCTACACTGATAGCTATGATCCGTGACAAAGGAGCGCTACCCCCTCCCTCGACTCAGAACCTACAGATGATGAGGTCTGAGCCATGCGAGGAAGATATGAATGTAAATATTGTGCTCCGAAGTGGATTCGCGATCGAAGATGACAAGGGGAAACAACCGAAATATAGTACTTGGGTTCGTAAAGCCCTGGCGAAAGAAGGAGAGTTTGATTTGGAGTGCGCTCGAGAAAACTTCATGGAAGCTAAGAAGAGCTTCGTTGAGGCCTCCACGTCAGGGAGAAAAGATCACCCTAAGGTAGAAATGGATCCCTCCATGTTCACAACTTTCTTGGAAACCTATATGAAGCTAATGCACGATAGTAAGGCTATAAAGCAGTTACAGGAAGTCATCAACAGATGCGCTGGGACCATGCCAGGTGAATCACGCGTAGTCTGCAAGATCAGAGAGCATAAGACAAGGATGAGGTGTGAAATGAGACTAACCACACAGATCAGAGAATATGAGATGGACCAAATGATTCTGGATTTGGGATCAGGCATGAATGTTTTACCAAAACAGACATGGGAGCCAATGGAGAGACCTTCACTGCAATGTTCTCAGATTCAGGTGAGAATGGCGAACCAGTAGAAAATCATACCGATGGGGTGATTGCAGGGAATAACTATGGATATTGAGGGAGCAAGCATGCTTGTAGATTTTGAAGTAATAGAGATTGTTGACGAAAACAATCCCTACCCTGTGCTCTTGGGAATTGACTAGGCCACAGATATGAATGGGGTAATTAATCTGAAGAAGTAGAAGTGATCTTTGAGAAGAAGTCACTATGCGTAATAATACCCCTGGATCCTGCTAAGGGATCTCATTATACAGAAATAGTCTACAAATATGAGAGTGATGATCATCTGGACTGCATCTATAAGACAATAACGTGAGACCAAGACTAGGTGAATCCCATCACAGATGGACAGATTACTTGGGAGAACAAGAGTTCCTACACTTCGGATTCTGACGAAGAAGTAGAACGATGGCAGAATTGGTTACATGAAGTAACTACATTGAATTGTAACATGATGACTCAGTCTCTGCACTGCGTCTCGACATAAGTAAGATATCTGCCTACTTATGATGGTCTAAATGAGGTAGATACTTTATTGGATGCATTCGAAAGGGAGGTGTTCAAAAAGCAATTCTTCTAGGCCTTGGACTGGGTACTTAAGATGGTGGGGTATGCACAAAGGAAGATTTGATGATTTGCATGAATGTAGGAGAATGATGCGAGTACGATCTGGGAGGCTTAAGGTGAGAGTGAGAGACAAGTATGATGGGCAGGATGATCCATGTGCACATTTGGCCAAGTGGATGCAGGCCTATGGAGAAAAGCCACAACCTGAGTGGGTGCACTTGTCCCGTCATAACCTAGATGTTATACCAATGAACTGGTATATGGAAACAGAGCTCTGCCATGGGAGACGTGAATGGGATATCCTGCACAAAGGGTTCATGATGACATTCAGTTTTGAAGATGGGTGGGATAGTATTGATGAAGCGCTACTAGAGGTAAAAGTAGCCATCTTTAGGATACCACACGAGTCGGTAGACTTGATTTAGCGTGAATGGGCTACTCATCCGAGTCGCGCAGTGGAATGTTATAACATAATTGCTAAAGAGGAGGATGAGGATCCGCAAAATATTAACATTCCAAAAACATAAGGCTACCGCGAGGTTCACAGACCACATATTGAGAACCCTGATATAACCACACCAATGAAATGTAAGCAGGTAAACATTGGTATGGAGGCAAAACCCAAATTCATGAAGATCAGAAACTACTAGGATGATGCGACAATGGATAAGGTCAGTGAATTACTCCGCGAATATCAGGACTTATTCCCAACAAAGTTTACAGATTTGAAAGGAATAATTGGAGATCTATGAGTGATGAAGATCACGTTAAAGCTCGACATGAAGCCAGTTAAGCAAAGGCCTTAGTGCTTAAATACGGAATACAAGGAGAAGGTACACGTAGAACTAGAAAAAATGCTTGCAACATGCATCATTGAGCCTATGGAAGCATCTGATTGGGTAAGCCTAGTGATGGTACAGGAGAAGAAGAAAAAGGATGAGATAAGGATATGTGTGGATCTCAGAAAATCGAATGACACTAGTGTGCATGATCCATTCCCAACTCCATTCACGGATGAAGTGTTGGACAATGTAGGAGGTCAAGAAGCATATTCTTTAACTGATGGCTTCTCAAGGTACAACTAGATCAAAATCACGTCGGAGGATAGGAGCAAGACAACCTTCGTGACTGAGTGGGGTTGCTTTCATTATACTGTCATGCCTTTTGATTTGAAGAATGCCCCTGCTATCTTTTCGCACGTGGTTGTTGTGACATTCAAGGAATATGTTCATAAGTTCTTGGAGGTCTATTTTGATGACTGGATTGTAATTGTGCTGGTTAAGTGCCATGTAGCGAGCTTGCGTTTGATGTTGGATACCTGTCGAAAATACCAAATCATGCTAAACCTCAAGAAGTGTATGTTCCTTGTTCCTTTTTGGAACCTATTGGGGCATGTGGTTTGCACATAAGGGCTGATGGTAGACCCCACGGAGATCGCAGTGATTCTGAACTTGGAAGCACTGAGAAGTGTGAAATCGATGCATGCCATTCGGGGACATATAAGATATTACATAAAGTTTATCAAAGCCAATGCCCGGATCACTGCGTCGATGGAAAAGTTGCTGAAGAAGGATGTCACATTCTGTTGGAATGATGACTGTAAGAAAATCCTGCATATATTGAAAGAAAAGATGGTTACTACAGTGATTCTAGTCTTCTCGAACTGGAAGAAAGAGTTCCATTTACATGTCGACACGTCATGGATACCGCATGGGGCAGTGCTAACACAGGATGAAGGAGAAGGCTTGGATCACCCTATCACGTTCGCAAGTCGCAGATTATCCAAAGTATAGAAGAACTATTCCACCACTAAACATGAGGGACTAACTATGGTATATGCGCTCCAAAAGTATCGACACTACTTGCTAGGAGGCCAATCTAAGATGTATATAGATCACTCTGCACTAAAATACCTGGTCAATAACCTTGTGTTGGGGGGGTGCATTTGTGGATGGATTTTATTGTTCCAAGAATATGATTTTGAAGTTATTGTGAAGCCTGGATGATTGAACGCATGACCAGATCACCTATCACGCATCGAGACAGGGGAGGAACCTACTAGTTTTGACGAAGGATTACCCGACACACAGCTCTTTGCTATGCATGTAGTGGATAGACATTTTGAAGATATAATACACTTTCTAACAACTCGAACTATGCCAAAAGGATAAACTGTCTAGCAGAAGAAGGAATTAGTGGTGTGCACGGCAGATTTCTCTATCATTGCTGGGCATCTATACAAGATGGAGAATAATGAAATACTTTGAAGTTATGTACCTGAATTTGATCAAAACAACATCCTCACAGATGCTCATGGGGCTGCTGTAGGAGGACATTATGTGGGAAGAGCAACCGCGTAGTAGATTCTACTCGCTGGGTTGTGGTGGCCAACCCTTCATTAAGATTCAAAAGCATATTGCAAGGCATGTGATGTATTTCAGTAGATAGGAAGGCCATCATGGAGGGATGAAATTCCTTTGAATCCACAAATGACGTTGCAACCTTTAAAAAAGTGGGAAATAGATTTTGTAGGACCAATTAAATCTCAAGGAAAGATAGGTGCGAGGTATATCATTACTGCGATGCAGTATCTAACTTGTCGGGAAGAAGCATAGCCAGTGAAGGAGTGCATGGGTGTGATTACCATGAAGTTTTTATTTGAACATGTATTGACATGATTTGGATGTCTGGAGAAATTGATGAGGAATCATAGTACACACTTCCTGAACGAGACGATCAACACACTAATAGAAGAATTTCAGGTGTATCACCAGAAGAGCACACCTTATCACCCACAAGCTAACAGGATAGTGGAGACATTCAACAAAGTGCTTGAAAATGTGCTGACCAAGGTATGCAATGTGCAGCAAACTGATTTGGACGTACGCATACCTACAATGTTATGGGCTTATTAGACAACATGCAAGAAACTGACAAGACAGACACCTTTTAGGCTTGTCTATTGAGGGAAGTCGTAATGCCTATGGAATACTTTATGCCTAGTCTACACATGGTAGTGCTCATAGGTATGACAGATTGTGGAGACTTGGAGGAGAGGCTCGTGCAGTTGGATGAGCTTGAAGAACGTTTTTTGGATGGATTTTACCAGCGAGTCCAAAAGCAGTGTGAAAAGGCATGGCACGATTGACACATCAAGATGCACACATTCAAGGTAAATGATGGGGTGTTGTTGTATGATAATAACTTTGATAAATTCCCAAGAAATTTTAGGATGCACTTGTTTGGGCTGTATATTATTAAGGAGATTACCGATGGAGGCACGGTAGAGTTAGTCAAGTTAAATGGAGAACACTTCACAGGAAAGGTGAATGGTAGTCACTTGAAGCCATACACTAGCAATCTAGCGATGTGGCTATATGAAAGTGGCATAGTCTTAATGCTCAAGGTAGCCGAAAGGAGGTGCAGGACTATAAACTACTCTTCTTAGGAACTACGCGATGTCAGAACTGTGTGCAGCCATGAAGTGTCGCAAGGCCCATGACAACGCGAAGATAGCTATACTCGCACACAAGTCTGCTAGAAAGTGACCATTAAAGTCACTTTTCATGATTTGATGATTGGTCTGAGGCCAAAGGGAGTGGGTGGTAGGCATTTAAGGCGGACTTTATCGGTTAGATTCTTGGAAATCTACCACCAATCTAGCATTAATGGACCGAATGTGGGGGGAACGGTCGAATTCAAATTCAAAAGGTGCTACAAATTACAAATGGCTATCCAACAAACAACACTTGGCAATTTGAGAACTGAGCTGTTGCATGCTCGAGTATTCACGAACTGAGACTTATTCAAGGCTCTGAAAGCAAATTCGTTGTTTGAGTAACTATGTGAGACATTGAAGGAATTGTGGAGTAGCGCTATGTCAGCACCTGAAGAAGCCATGGACATAGGAGTAGTGATATCCAAGGCATCCGCGTAGGAAATTGCGGAAGTAGAAGCCCCAAAGAGTGCTGGAATAATCATTGAGGTTCCTAAATCACCGTGCACACTGAGACCTAAGAAGGATAAGTATTCCATGATCCCGGTGCACGTCTTGCCCAAAAATCCACTAAGGACAAATCTCACATTGCAGGAAAAGGGGAAGGCCATTAATTTGGAGGCCGATTAGGAGGAAGAGTTTGAAGAAATCCTGGTGGAGGACGAGAATCTAGAGATGGAAGTTGAAACCTAGGGTGCAGACCCTATCACTAGACTACCAAAATATGTTCCTCTGCGAAAGGGTAAATCCAAGGTCCTAAAGGATATAGATTAAAGCAAGAGCTCCCTACAAACCCCTCTTCTCCGTGACGATATTAATTTTGTGGGACCGCACATGGGGTGGGCTCTTATGTTGAAATTTGAAGATTGGGACTTCGCTGACCATGAGAAGTTCCCACATTTAGTGACTACGAAGCTAATGCACCAGATCATTGATGAGACTGCTAGAAAAATCCAATTAGAGCCGCAGAAATGGCTCAATGGTGTGGAAAAAGTAGGGTTGCTAAACCTTCTCTGGGTGCCGCATTACCATTATGTTGTAGTGACAATTTTTGTCATCAGGCAACTGCTCTTCTTGGTGCATGATGGGTGCTTGTCGCTGGAGGAGCCCATCCCCATCACAAACCATCTTTTTCACCATATTACATGGCTACCTTTCTCTGGAGAGGACCCATCAAACATCTTAGAGGGAAAAGGTGGCGGGTTGGCCCTCACAGAGGTAATGAAGAAAAAATTTAAGCTAGAGAAGAAGAAGAGAGGGTATGCCATCTCCAACATCAACAACCTTGTAGTCATGGTCGTGACATATATATTGGCAAGAAAGGTAATGTGCAAATGCTGCATGGATGAGGTGCCTACGCTAGTGGTTGCACTGACCGCGCAATGCATAGAGGGAGTCCGGTTCAACTAGAAGAAATACCTATGCGGTGAGTTCCTTGTGAACTGTCGCGAGGCATAGGAGTAGGGAAAAGCATTTCATTATGCATGGCTCCTATTGTCGATAGTACTATTGGCATGTGATTTTCCGGAAGATAGCCAGTTCCCTTCGATCACGCAAGACCTTCCAGAGGCAGCGAAGTATGCTTTGCTGTGGGAAACTAGGGATGTGGAATGGATCAGAGAGAGAAAGATATTTTGGGTGCTCATGCAGATGAATATCTGGATGGGGATCAATCGCAAGACATGCTAATGGCCCATAGTCTACAACAGTTTGCATAGCTTTGCAGAGTTCAAAGCAAATTTCCACCATGTCTTCATCAGGGCATGGAAGGACCCTATAAAGACATGGCATGATTTACTGTATTTGGCGACTGACGATGTGATATTCGTAGTCCTTGAGTCTTCACCACTGAAGTGGTGTGCTCTAGCTAGCTCCATGGTGGAAACATTGAAGTCCACTGTGCAACGCAAGAAGGAAGAGACAAAACTTCGGATGGCGCAATTGGTAGAAAAGCACAAGAAAGAACAAGCAGTGGCTAAGGCCTAGGCAGTGTGCAATGCTACGACGTTGGCAGAACAACAACAAAAAACCAGCAAAGAAGAGTGCGAAGAACATAAGTCACCTTCGCTTGAGTCAGAGACAAGCATAGAACAAGTTGGCATGGACCCGCAGACAATGTCCACCGAACTCAAACATCCGCGACCATGAGAGTAGGTCGGGCCGCGAAAGAAAACAAAGGCCTCAAAGATGGCGTTCAACCCAATCACCCTCACTCAGGGGGATTTACATATCAATGAAATGGTGAGGGATGTCACCGCAGAGGTGCTCTAGAAGTTTGAGGAACAAAAACAGTTGGTATTGGGGGCTCTCTAGATAGAAATACATGAGTTGTAGGTTCAAACTCCACAAGTTAGCATTGTGTCCACCAACCTTCCAATTGGCACTTTAGCTACCGAGGAAATGTTGCACGCTAGGGTGACCAACATGATACTGTTACTAGATGGGGCACTTACTATAGAGAAGGAGGCTGGTAGGGCCATGGTCAATAGTTTGGATGGGGTCGGATTAAATATGGTCATGCTCCCTTGGGAGATGCTCTATCTTTTGAATGATGGAGTCACTCCAGAACTACAGGCCAGGGAGAGTCGCACTATACAAGTAATGAGTGAGTAGCGCATCAACATTGAGAAGTTGAGCCTACACGGCAACAATGCAATGGAGCAAAATAGGTAGATAATGCAGGTTGTGGAGGAAGCCTGCCAAATGGTCCAGGAGTTGGCCATTCAAGCAAGGGAACAAGTGGAGGTGCACATTTGTAAGTTAGCCTCAAGGGTGTGCAATGCAAGAGAAGAGATGGCCAAGGTTCAGCTAGAGTTGAAACTAAATATCGTAGAACTAGAGTTGAAGGCTCAGACTTCAACACTACTGGAGGTCAGAGAACAACATACCACCATGATCACAACAATAATGGTGGCGATTGACAATGCAGTGAAAGACTACATGAATTTGTTTGAATAGTAATTCGAGGTCCTAACCACCCTGCAGGAGGACCTAAACATAGAGCACCTAGAGAAAGAGGCATGCGAGCTACAACAGAAATATGATGAGGTAAAAGGGACTGCACAGATGGTTTCCCTTACACAAAGGCTTGCAAGGATGTAGCAGGCAATGGCACTCAAGGAACAAATGAATGCCGCTTGGCATAAGGAAGTAGTCTTAAAAGCACACCTACAACCATGGATCAATGAGGCATATACAATTACAGTCTCCATTAAAGCAAAGCTCGCACAACTTAGGAGAGGATTTAGGGCAGTAGTTCAACAAAAATAGTCATCGAACAACGTGTGGAGGAATTCCAACATGCAGCGACTTAGTGTGATGCGGAACTCGCAGGAATCCAAACAGAGTTAGGAGGTTTTCACACTAAGATCTTCACACCTGCAGAGTGACTTGAGGGTGAGTCACGAAGGGTAGTTTTGGGACTTAGAGCCCAGATTTTGGTCCAATGTTGTAATTCCAATGTAAAGACTTCGCATTTTATGGGCACGGAGAGCATAGTTGTTAAAGAGTCATAGGGTTGTCCACCCTTATTTTGACAATGTAATGTTGGCTATAGAAGATCTACCCATGGTCCATGGAAAATGGAATTGTATAAATAGATTGAAGCTCTAAGTAGTCAAATACATCTAAGAAAAAATAATGCAGATGTATGCGAGATAGTTCTGAAGTGTAAGTCTAAGTTTTGGGTCATAGCATAGGTAGAGGCTCTGTAGCTGAGTGTGCACAGGCCTAGAAGTTCGCAGCTCAGTGCACGGACCCCTGCAGCTGACTGCACAGGGCGAGTTGAGTTTGTAATAATCTAGAAGTATTAATAAAGAGAAGTTTCTATCATTTATGCATCTTTATTTCCTGTTTATCTATCGGTTATATTAGGTATGATTTTCACTTCTAATTCTTATATGATGCGTGAATGTATATAATTGTATGGGTTAAGTTAACACAAGTAAGAACATTTTTTTACGTGAAGAATTAAGATATGTCAATAAGCTAAGTAAGATACTTAACCTAGTTTGGGAATTAGCGCAGTTCACTGCCGTAGCATAGTGAAAGGACTTCAAACCCTAGATAGGGCTACGCGACAGTCGATTGTAATGCATCGAGAAGGTACTGAAGGCTAGAACAGAGATCGAAGCCACCTACATGATGGCAAGTATAGTTGGAATAAATAGACATCACAATCATCTCAAGGGTGTGGAAACTTGATTGTAGCACCCCCCATACCGCTTCAGGTGAGACTTTAGTCTACCCTTCGTGGGTTGATATTGAAAGGGCCAGTAGTGTAGGGATGTTTTTGGCTAGCTGATGCTGAACCTAGTTTTGGCTCCCTAAAACCATCACATAACCATACCATTAAAAACGAAACAAGTGAACATTGGTATAGAGGTAGAACCCAAATTCATGAAGATCAGGGACTAATGGGATGACACAACAGTGGATAAGGTCGCTGAATTCCTCCAAGAATATTAGCACTTATTCCCTACCAAGTATACGGATTTGAAAGGAATAATCATGGACCTAGGAATGATGAACATCACGTTAAAGCCTGACGTGAAGCCAGTTAAGCAAAGGCCTTACTGCCTCAATCCGAAATACAAGGAGAAGGTCCACTTAGAACTAGCCAAGATGCTAATTTCAACGATCATTGAGCCTGTCGAAGAATCTGATTGGGTAAGCCCAATGGTGGTGAAAAAGAAGAAGTAGAAGGATGAGATAAGGATATGCGTGGATCTCATAAACCTGAATGATGCGTGTGCACATGATCCTTTCCCGAATCCATTCACGAATGAAATGTTAGACAATGTAGGTGGCTAGGAAGCATATTCCTTCACTAATGGGTTCTCTAGGTACCACCAAATCAAAATCGTACCAGAGGATAGGAGCAAGAAAACCTTCACAACTGAGTGGGGTTGTTATCAATACACTGTAATGTGGTTTGGATTGAAGAATACATCTGCAATCATTCAGTGCATGGTTGTTGTGGCATTCAAGGAATTTATTCATAAGTTCCTTTAGGCATATTTTGATGACTGGACTGTATTTGGGCTAGTTAAGCACCATGTAGAAAGCTTGCACCTTATGCTGGATACTTATCGAAGATACCAAATCACGCTCAATATCAAGATGTGTATGTTTTGCATTCCTTTTAGGAACCTATTGGGGCATGTGGTTTTCAGACAAGGACTGATGGTATACCTCGCGAAGATCACAGTGATACTCAACTTGGAAGTGTCGAGGAGTGTGAAACAGCTGCGTGTTACTTTGGGACATATGGGATATTATAGAAAGTTTATCAAAATTTATGCCCAGATCATCATGCCTATGGAAAAATTGTTAAAGAAGGATGTCATGTTTTGATGGAACGATGACTATAAGAAGAGCTTGGATATATTGAAAGAAAATATGGTTACCGCGTCGACTCTAGTCTTCGAAGATTGGAAGAGCGAGTTCCATGTACATGTCGATGCACCATGTATAGCGCTGGGAGCAGTATTAACGCAGGATGGCGGAGAAGGCTTGGACCACCCTATCGTTTTTGCAAGTCGTAGATTATCCAAAAAAAAAAGAACTATTCTACCACTGAACACGAGGGTATAGCTGTGGTGTATGCACTCTAGAAGTACCCGTACTAATTGCTAAGAGGACATTTTAAGATGTATATGGATCAATCCTCGCTGACATATCTTGTCAATAAGCTTGTGTTGGGGGGATGAATCTGCTGATGATTCTTATTGTTCCAAGAGTATGATTTTGAAGTTGTTGTGAAGCCAGGATGATTGAACGTGGGACGAGACCACCTGTCATGCATCAAAACAAGGGAGGAACCTACGAACTTGGAAGAAATATTGCCTGACGCAAAACTATTTGTAGTGTGTGTCACAGATGGTCATTTTGAAAATATAATACACTTCCCAACTAGAGAAACGACACCAGAAGGATACACTGTCTAGCAAAAGAAGGAATTAGTAGTGGGCGCGGAAGATTTCTCTGTCATTATTGGGCATCTGTACAAAATGGGTACTGACGAGAAATTTCAACGATATGTACTGGAGTGCGAAAGAAGAAGCATCCTCGCAAACACTCATGGGGGCACCATGAGAGGACATTATGCAGGGAGAGAAACTGCACAGAAGATTCTGCACGTAGGGTTGTGGTGGCCAACCCTTCATCAAGATTCAAAAGTATATTGCAAGGCATGTGATGCCTGTCAAATAATGGGTAGGCCATCATGGAGGGAGGAAATGCCTTTGAATCCACAAATGAAGTTGCAGCCCTTCGAGAAGTGGGAAATAGATTTTGTAGGACCCATTTAGCCACAAGGGAAGATAGGAGCAAGGTACATTGTCACTGTAATGGATTATTTGACTCGTTGAGTAGAAGAGCAACCGATGAGCGATTGCACAGGTGCAATGGCCATGAAGTTCAAATTTGAGCATGTACTGATGCAATTGGGATGTCCAAGAATCTTAATGAGTGATCGTGGTACACACTACCTGAATGAGATGATTAATGCACTAATGGAGGAATTTCAGGTATATCACTAGAAGAGCACACCTTTTCACCCATAGCCCAACAGGACAGTGGAGGTATTCAACAAAGTGCTTGAAAACACACTGACCAAGGTTTGCAATGCTCAACGAAGTGATTGGGACCTATGCATACCTACAGTATTATGGGCTTATCGAATGACATCTAAGAAGATGACGGGACAAACCCCTTTAAGGCTTGTCTATGGTGTGGAAGTTGTAATTCCTATGGAATACATCATGCCTGTCTGCACATAGTAGCTCTCATAGGTATGATGGATTGCAGAGCCCTGACAGAGAGGCTTGCATAGCTGGATGAGCTCGAAGAAGAAAGATTTTTGGTTGGATTTCACGAGCAGGTCCAAAAGCAACGCGAAAAGGCATGGCATGATCAATAGATCAAGCGACTCACATTTAAGGTAAATGATATGGTTTTGTTGTATGATAGTATGTTTGATAAACTTACCAGAAAATTTAAGATGCATTGTTTAGGGCCTTATGTTATTAAGGAGATTACCGATGGAGGAGCGGTATAGCTGGTCAAGTTAAATGGAGAACCCTTCCTAGGAAAGGTGAATGGCAATCGCTTGAAGCCATACATCGGTGGCTCGACCATGTGACTAAATGAAAGTGGCATAGTCTTAGGGCTCGAAGTAACTAAAAGGAGGGGCAGGACTATAAACTACACTATCCAGGTGGGGGAGTTGCGCGATGGGAAGACGGTGTAAAGCAAGGACATATCACTGGGTCTACGAGAACGCAGAGGGAGCTGCGCTACCCATGCAGAAATCGCGCAGGTCAGTCAGAAAGTGACCATTAAAGTCATTGTCATGAAAAGATGACAGAAGTGAGGCCCCATGGAGTGGGCAGCTGACATTAAGGTGAAATTTATGGTTTAGATCCTTGAAAAGTTTATGCCAATCTGGCATTAATGACCTGATTATGGGGGGAATGGTCGGATTTGAATTTTAATTTCCCTATAGATTACAAGTGGCTGCCCAACAAAAAACACTTGGCATTTTTAGTATTCAACGGTTGAGCTCTCTAACGCCTATGAATACAAGCTTCTGATAGTTTCTGGGGTATTTGCGACTTTGTCAGTGGACAAACAGGAATTCTTATGGAAGATCATGTCTGTGCCCCTAGAAGTTACCAATACGCAACAAGTAGTGGAAGATCCAACAGAAGAAATGGAGAGAGAGACCGAAGTAGCTGCCCTGGAAGTAGCTGAAATATTGCCAGAGGTCCCTAAATCTCCCAAAATGATGAGAT
Organism: Pinus taeda; assembly: GCA_000404065.3. Classification (NCBI taxonomy): domain Eukaryota; kingdom Viridiplantae; phylum Streptophyta; class Pinopsida; order Pinales; family Pinaceae; genus Pinus; species Pinus taeda. Next base: position 88,042 of record APFE031044774.1, read on the forward strand.
TGAAGCCAACCCCAACCAAGGAGACCATGGAAGACAAGAAGACCAAGCAACCTTCCATACCAGTGTGCGCATCACCAAGACAAAACCCACCAAAGCCCACTTCCCAGGAGAAAGGAAAGGCTATAAACATATGAGCAAAAGAGGAGGATATCAAAGACATCCCCATGGATGATGACGACGTGGGAATGGAAATAGAGGATTTTGAAGCCCAAGGTGCGGACCTTATTATGCAATTGACAGAGTATGTCCCTCCACACAAGACTAAGTCCAAGGTCACAAAGGAATTGATGAAAGTAAGACTCCCCTACAAACCCCTTTGCTACCAAATGAAATCATTTTTCATGGCCCGCATTCGGCACAGGTGCCGATTTTGAAGGTCAAAGACTGGGACTTAGCAGACCATGAGAAGTTCTCGCACCTAGCAACTGCACAATTGATGTGTTGTGTCATAGACATGAATACGGGGATGACTTCACTAGAGATGTGGAAGTGGCTCAGACGAGTAGAAAAGGAAAGATTACTCAAGCTGCTTTGGGTTTCGTACTATCACCACACCCGTGTGATAGTTTTGGTTATCAAGCAGCTACTTTGCTTGGTACATGATGGGTGTCTGTGGTTTGAGGAGCCGATACCCATCACTAATATGTTCATTCACCGCATAACACACCTGTCGTATACAGGCGAAAACCCGCTATGATCTTTGGCGGTAAGGGTAGCGAGTTGGCGCTCGCAGAATTAATGAAAGAGAAGTTCAAATGGGTAAAGAAGCCATGTAGGTATGCTATCTACAACATCTGTGACCCTGATATGAACGTGGCAATGCAGATCCTTGCAGGGAAGGTGATGGGGAAGTGTTGAGCTAATGAGGTACCAACACCTGTCATCATACTCACACAACAATGCATGGAAGGAGACAAGTTTAACTGGTCACACTACCTTTGCAGAGAGTTCCTAGTGAACTACCACGGAGCACAAGAGAAAAGCAAGACATTCCACTATGCGTGGATCTTGTTGTCAATTGTGCTTGTAGCATGGGAGCTACTAGTGGAGAGCCAATTTTCCTCAGTCGTGCTAGACCTTCCTGAAGCAATGATGTATGCTTCATTGTGGGCAACCAAGGACATGAAACACATTCGAGACAAAAAGATCCTCTAGATATTGATGGAAATGAATACCAGGATGGCTATCAATCGCAAGCCGTGATTTTCGCCCAAGGTATATGATATCCTAGAGATATATGCCGAGTTTAAAGTTGATTTCCATCAGATTTCAATTAGGGCATGGATGGACCCTACACAGAAATTGTATGATCTCTCATACCTAGCCATAGTTGATGCCATCGATGCGGTGTTGGAGAAATGGTTGACCGTGTGGCACACCTCAATGGACTTGGTGGTGGGTGGAAGCAAGTCCGCTGCACAAAAGAAGAAGGAAGAGTCCAAGCTAAAGATGGTGTAATTGGTCAAAAAGAGAAAGAAGGAGGCCACTAAGAAGGCCCAGGTAGAATAGATAGGAAAGGAGGCATGAAAATAGACAGGTGGTGCAGAGCAGGGCTCTGACAAAGGTGTGCGGTCACCTTCATCCAAAACATAAAAGGAGGACATAGAGTAGCATGGTGCGAACCCTCAGGAGACATCCGACTGCATTAAGAGCCTAAGAGAGCTGGAAAAGGGAGGGTATAGAAATAAATCCAACGCAACCAAGACCTCATTAGACTCCATCACATTGATAGAGGGTGACTTACATGACATTGGTGACACAGTTAGAGATGTCACCGCAGAAGCCCTCTAGCAATTTGAGACGTAGTAGTAGGTCCTCCTAAAGGCCATCGAGACCGAGTTGCAGGAGTTGGAGACCCGTGCATCGCCATCTAGTACGCTATGCATGAGCTTGGCTATCGGTACATCAGAGGCTGCTGATATGCTATGCACAAAGGCCTACAGTGTGCTAGTGTTGTCAGATGGAGCACTAAAAACAGAAAATGAGGCTAACAAGACCACTATCAACACCTTGAAGGGAGTGGGATTGAACCTAGCAATGTTTCCATGCAAAGTGCTCCACCTCTTGCAGGATGGAGTCATTACAGAGCTGAGGGTGCATGAGCACCATGCTGTTTAGGTGATCAATGGAAAAAAGATAAAAAATGAGCAGATGGCCTTGCAAAGGAACACTGCAATCGCCACTAAGGCCGAGGAAACCGGACAAAACAAGAAGATCATACAGGTCATGGAGGAGGGATTTAGAATGGTCCCAGAATTGGCCATTCTAGAGGAGGGGCCATTCGAGGTCTCCATCTGCAAATTGGCCATAGGGGTGTGCAACAATCGGACAGAGATGGCGTGGGTTTAGTTGGAGCTGAACCTGTACATTACAGAGCTCCAGTTGAGGACTCAGCCTTCAACACCACCAGAGGTAAAGGAATAGTGGGCAGCCACTGTCATAGAAGCAGTTGTGGTAGTGGAGAGTGCAACAAAAAAATGTACATAGTTGTTCAAACAATTGTTTGAGATCCTCACTAGCTTGCAGGAGGACCCAAACATTTAGAGGCAAGAAACAAAAGTGCGTGAACTCTAACAAAACTATGATGAAGTTAAGGGCATAATCCAATCCATCACACTAACACAGAGGTTAGACAAGCTACAGGAAGCTAAGTAGCTAAAGAAGCGGGTGGACGCAACACTGCATAAGGAAGCAGTCCTGAAGGCGCAACTAAAGCGCTGGCTATGGGAAGCTTATGCAGTCATAGGAAACATTTGAAGGCAAGCTTGCGACTCTACAGTGATGCAATAATAGCTTCAGGCTGACAGTGCAGGGGCAGTAACCGAGAAGACAATCGAATATGTGAAGCAGGTAGCAACTTAGTGAACAACTGAAGTTGTGGTCATTAGTGTTAAGCTAGACAGGCTTCACGCAAAGACCTCCGCGCATACCGAGTGACTCCAGGGTGAGTCACGATGTTTGTGTTGGTGGGTTGTTGGGAGAGGGATCCCCCAAGGGCTGTTTTGGGGCTAAAAGCCCATGTTTAAGTCAATTTTTTGTAATATTATTGTAAAGACTCTGCATTTTGTGGTTGCGAAGCGTGAAGGTATTATGTGTCACAAAGGGTATTTCGCCCTTAGTTTTGTAAATTAAAGTTGGCTGTAAGAGATCTACCCATGGTCTGCGGAGCATGGGATTATATAAAAAGAGCTAAGATCTAAGTAGTTAGAAAAGGAGAACATGTAAGAGGGTCATATCTTTAGAGCAAGAAGTCTAAGTCTTGGGTTGTAGCATAGGTAGAGGCTCTGCAGCTGAGTGCGTAGAGGCCTAGGGTAGAAGTCCACAGCTGAGTGCGCAGACCCCTATAACTATGTGCGCAGGGTGCACAAAGTCTGTAAACACTGGGTAGATATTAATAAAAGGAGTTATTTTGGAATTTCTATCTCTTCTATCTATGTGTTTGGATATTTTTTGTATGATTTTCCTGTATTATGCTTATACGATGTGCGAATAAATGCCACTACATTGAATAATTGAATGCAATTACGAATATCTACTTGTGCGGTGATAAATTTAAGTGGTTGACAAGATAAGAAAGTCACTTAGGGTAATTGAGGAATCTATGTAGCACACTGCCATAACAACGCGAAAGTACCTGAGCCCCAGATATTCAATAGAAAAAAGAGACTAAATATGCCATCATTTCCATTGCATCATCACTTTTAGAAATGTTAATCGGACTTCTCCAATCATTTAGAGTGGTATGACCTATACCATTGAGGATTCAACGTTTTACTCTGGATGTTCACTTAATAAGTGGTGGGTCAACTTTTCGTTTTTCGATCGATGTATAAAAAACCGTTTGTATTACCCAATCAAAAAGTGAGTTAGGGGTATATGTCACGTATGCAAATTTAATTGAATGGTAAACATCCAGCTTGCTACAACATTCAATGATACTTAACTGATGGATAATGTTTGCTAATGAATATGATTTGCAAAATGTTAGATTCAAATTTTATTTACATTCCATATGATATTATATAAACATTCAACCAAAATATACTTATAGATTAGGTGATTTTTATACATATATATATAAGCAAAATGAAAAAAACTATGGTAAGAAGGGAGGATGAGAGATTCAATGAATCAGACGTAATAGGGAAGGAAGCTTCAAGAACATTAATATTCCAACTACAAATTTTTGTTCTGAAGAAGAAGGATTGCATCTTCTAGATCTTCTTCTACAGTGTGCAGAGGCTGTTTCAGAAGATAATCATGAAGAGGCAAACAACAAGCAATATCACACCCTATATTTATGAGCTTTCTCACCATATGGGAGTTCAGTTCATCGTGTGGCTTCATTCTTTTCTGAGGCCTTATCATGAAGGTTGAGCAGTTCATACTTAGGAATGTACTCTAAATTCATAGGTGGCAGTACAAAGTGGGATTTCAAAGGCTACCCCTATAAAAGCAAGAACCAGTCCTACTCAAAAATATCTAAGCATGACTATCACAATGCTAAGAAGAAGAAATACAAAGATTTGGAGACAAGTAAAAGGGAATCCTCAATGCATTGAATTCCCATTGTTAAATAAAGGGTATTCCTCTAAAGCCAAAATAGAAGCTATCCTACCATCTCAGGCTCTGGACAGAAATCTGGGTAAAAGAGATGGATTTGGTTTGGGATAAGTCTCTCTATAAGGAAAAGAGGGTCTTATGCATGGAGTTGGTAGAAGGGAGTTACCTAAAAATCTAGCATGAGTTATCTAGAAACCCCATACAAAAACATCACATATGTTTTCTTATCAAAGGATGGGCTTCCTCTCATAACCCAATATATCATTGTTGCCCTGTATCCCTTGCAAAGGTTCTGTATTTTGACCACGCTATATTAAAGGCTCTTTCGCCTACCCTGTTGATCATATGTTCCAAGTAAAAACTCAAAATAATATATGGAAGACACATGATCCTCATGCATGGGAGACATAACTTATACTTTTTCTTGGAGAGTTTCTTTCCCTGTCATTCTTACATTCTTCCTCATGCTAAAAGAACACATGCATGCCTCCATAGCTGGAATTCCATAAAACCAATGTAAGAAGCTAGTGATTTCGAAATATGTGTGATTTTGTGCCAAGCTAGAGGTGGTGTGGCATAAGTGGAAGGAAGGATTTTTTTTTAAATTTGAAGAGAGAGTTGTCTAGTAAGAAACATGAAATCTCATTGCCCACTATTTTAAACCAATGTGCACTACAAATTAGATAAGGTGTCCTTGAAATCACATTATACACTTGTCACATTCATCACTACAATGACCCAAGGTGTACAAATTTTAGGGATACCCAAAGAGTATTCAATAGCTAAAATTATTTATGTCAACAGTTTGGAACTAGAGGGAATTGATTCAATGGAGATCAAGACCTTGTGTTGTGTTTTGCTAAGTGGAAGAGGTTTGTCCTTTTTTCAATGTTGAATGTTATGCTTAACTATTATAAAACCATAATAAGCACCAAAATAATTGCTTGAGAAGCAACATAGGAGCTGAATCCAAGAGAGGAAGTCGAAAGGGAGTCCTTGGGAAGGTAAGATAGGTTACTTAATGTCCAACAAATGACAAAAATTACATCAATGGGACTTCTTAGTTCATAAGTGGCAGTACAGAGTGGGATTTCAAAGGCCGCCCTATAAAAGCAAGAACCTGTCCTACTAAAAATATCTAACCGCCCGAGAGAGCTGGAAAATGGAGGGTATAGAAATAAATCCAATGCAACCAAGACCTCATTGGACCCCATCACATTAATAGAGGGTGACTTATATGACATTGGTGACACAATTAGAGATGTCACTGCAGAAGCCCTCAAGAAATTTGAGACGTAGTAGTAGGTCCTCCTAGAGGCCATCGAGACTGAGTTGTAGGAGTTGGCGACCCGTGCATCGCCATATAGTATGCTATGCATGATCTTGGCTATCAATACATTAGAGGCTATTAATATGCTGGGCACGAAGGCTTGCATTGTGCTAGTGTTGTCGGATGGAGCACTAAAAATAAAAAATGAGGCTAACAAGACCACTGTGAGTGCCTTGAAGGGAGTGGGATTGAACCTGGCAACGCTTCCATGCAAAGTGCTCCACCTCTTGCAGGATGGAGTCATTACAGAGCTGAGGGCACATGAGCACCACGTTGTTTAGGTGATCAATGGAAAAAAGATAAAAAATGAGCAGATGGCCTTGCAAAGGAACACTGCAATCGCCACTAAGGCCGAGGCAACTAGACAGAAGAAGAAGATCATACAGGTCATGGAGGAGGCATTTAGAATGGTCCCACAATTGGCCATTCTGGAGGAGGGGCCACTCGAGGCCTGCATCCACAAATTGGCCACAGGGGTGTGCAACAATCGGACAAAGATGGTGTGGGTTTAGTTGGAGCTGAACCGGTACATTACAAAGCTCCAGTTGAGGGCTCAACCTTCAACACCACTAGAGGTAAAGGAATAGTGGGTGACCACTGTAATAGAAGTAGTTGCGGTAGTGGAGAGTGCAATAGAAAATTGTACATAGTTGTTCAAACAATTGTTTGAGGTCCTCACTAGCTTGCAGGAGGACCCAAATATTTATAGGCAAGAAACGAAATTGCGTGAACTCCAACAACACTATGATGAAGTTAAGGGCATAATGCAATCCATCACGCTGACACAAAGGTTAGACAAGCTATAGGAAGCTAAGCAGCTAAAGGAACAGGTGGATGCAGCGCTGCATAAGAAAGCAGTCCTAAAGGCGCAACTAAAGCCCTGGCTATGGGAAGGTTATGCAGTCATAGGAAACATTGAAGGCAAGCTTGCGACTATGCAGTGATGCAATAATAGCTTAAGGCTGACAGTGCAGGGTTAGTAACCGAGAAGGCAATCGAAGATGTGAAGTAGGTAGCAACTTAGTGCACAACCAAAGTTGTGGTCATTAGGGTCGAGCTGGACGGGCTTCGCGCAAAGACCTCCGCGCATACCGAGTGACTCGAGGGTGAGTCACGATGTTTGTGTTGGTGGGTTGTTGGGAGAGGGATCCCCCAAGGGCCATTTTGGGGCTAAAAGCCCATGTTTAAGTCCATTTTTTGTAATATTATTGTAAAGACTCCGCATTTTGTGGTTGCGAAGCGCAAAGGTATTATGTGTCACAAAGGGTATTTCGCCCTTAGTTTTGTAAATTAAAGTCGGTTGTAAGATATCTATCCATGGTCTGCAAACCATGGGATTGTATAAAAAGAGCTAAGATCTAAGTAGTTAGAAAAGGAGAACATGTAATAGGGTCATATCTTTAGAGCAAGAAGTCTAAGTCTTGGGTTGTAGCATAGGTAGAGGCTCTGCAGCTGAGTGCGTAGAGGCCTAGGGTAGAAGTCCATAACTGAGTGTGCAGACCCCTATAACTATGTGCGCAGGCTGCACAAAGTCTTTAAAGACTGGGTAGATATTAATAAAAGGAGTTGTTTTGGAATTTCTATCTCTTCTGTCTATGAGTTTGGATATTTTATGTATGATTTTCCTGTATTATGCTTATACGATGTGCGAATAAATGCCACTACATTGAATAATTGAATGCAATTACGAATATCTACTTGTGCGGTGATAAATTTAAGTGGTTGACAAGATAAGAAAGTCACTTAGGGTAATTGAGGAATCTACATAGCACACTGCCATAACACCGCGAAAGTACCTGAGCCCCAGATATTCAACAGAAAAAAGAGACTAAATATGCCATCATTTCCATTGCATCATCACTTTTAGAAATGTTAATCAGACTTCTCCAATCATTTAGAGTGGTATGACCTATACCGTTGAGGATTCAAAGGGTATTTCTCTAAAGGAAAAATGGAAGCTATCCTACCATCTTAGGCTCTAGATAGAAAGTTGGGTAAAAGAGATGCACTTGGTCTAGGATAAATCTCTCTATAAGGAAAAGAGTGTCCTTTGCATGGAGCTAGTAGAAGGGAGTTACCTACAAATCTAGCATGAGTTATCTAGAAACCCCATATGAAAACATCACATGTGTTTTCTTATCAAAGGGTGGGCTTCCTCTCATAACCCAATATATCATTGCTGCCCTGTATCCCTTGCAGAGGTTCTATCTTTTGACCATGCTATATTAAAGTCTCTTTCAGCTACCGTTTTGATCATATGTTCCAAGTACAAGCTCAAAATACTATATAGAAGACACATGATTCTCATGCATGGGAGGCATAACATATACTTTTTCTTCGAGAGTTTCTTTCCCTATCAATCTTACATTCTTCCTCATGTAGAAAGAACACATGTCTCCATAGCTACCATTCCATATAACCAACCGAAGAAGCCATTGATATTGAAAGATGTGTGAGTTTGTGCCAAGCTGGAGGTGTTGTGGTAGAAATGGAAGGAAAGCATTATGTTTAAACTTTGAAGAGAGAGATGTAGCTTAAGTAACATGAAATATCATTACCCACTTGTTTAAATCAATGGTCACTGCAAATGAGCTAAGGTATCTTTGAAATCACATTATCCATTTGTTTGATTCATCACTGTAATGAGCCGAGGTATATGAATTTAAGTGATTCCCGAGGAGAAACCAGTAGCTAAAATTCTTTATTCCAACACTATGGAACTAGAGGGGATGGATTCAATGGAGATCATTACCTCGCGTTATGTTTTCCTAAGTTGAAGAGGTCTGTCATTGTTTGAATGTTAGGTGAGATACCTAGAGAAGCTTTCAATGAGGGAAAACATTGTTGGTGTTTGGTTTTGGATATATTTTTTAGTATTGTGGGTTGGTATTCATGCCAAAGATGAGGGATTCTCATCATTCTCATGCCAGCTCTCTCTCTTTTGTAACTTTGCAAAATAATTCCCTTGAAATTTTGAATTTTTATAGCTACAATAATTATTCATCATTGAATTAAACCAAAAATATGGGGGCATGCCTTGAATACACCTACCTTGTATACCTTGTCAATATCTTTCCATTGATCCAAACAAAAAATGCCCCCCACCAGTGTTTGCAAGTGCATTTTCCCTTTCCTGCATCAATGTATCATAGTCATTTGTCGCGCATATCCTATGAAAATTTTTGTTTGAAACTCTATTATGAGGTTATTGTGGTGATAATTTGAAAGATTCAAAGAAATAGTCATTGTGAATGGAGGAATTCCTAGTTAGATTTTCAAACAATACATACTAGAGCCCCCTAGTAGATCAACAATATTCTAAAACTTCCAGATTCTTCATGATACATACGAAGCCTCTACGAGCACTTGCATCCTTGTCAGATCTATCAATTGTGAGAAAAATAGGGTCTACTTTCAACCATTTACTCATGCAGGAAAAATAATAAGAAATAAATCTATAAACATTTGCAGCTTTTTATCAATTTTTGGTTACAGAAGAACTATGCCACATTAGACTATATGATTTCATGTACAATAATGTGAAATTATTTGATAAATGAGACTCAATTTAGATTCCAAAGTGGAACAATGTTACTTTTTAGGGACACAAACTTTTTACAAGATGACTAATGAGAAAATCATGCATTTCCAATGCAACTATAAAAAAACACTACACGAACTGATGATCTATATCAGTATATGTCAAACAAAAACTAAATTCAAACAACTTCAGTCCATTCCTAAAAAAAGAACATATTGTAGGCAAACGAATTTGCAACTAACCAACCAATGTGAAATGAATTTTCAATGAAATTATCAAATCTACTACTCAAATTGATGATATATATACCGAAAACAAGAGAATTTATCAACCAAAATTATGATATCACGTCTATAAAATGCCAGTCATTGTAAAAACGACTATATCAGATGTTCTCTAGTGTAATATTGCTCCGATAACTTGATCAATTACACCATGATAGGAAAATAAAATACCTAAAAGAGCTTAAGATACCTATTGGAAACATAAATCAATCAGGGAGGACTTCATCTATAGATAGGATGAATGTATGTGAAGGAAATGATTACCACTCAAATATGTTGAGTGGGGGATTTCACAGGTGTTTGTGAATGAAAAAGGTGGAGCAGAAGCCTTATAGCATATGATGAAATTTGAGGAAAGACCCCAGTACAATGTACTTACAAGCCTATAGCCAAGTGATAATTTGACAACAGACTTGAACCAATCACAAATTTTTTATGTGTGTATGAATTTTATTGTTTGAGAATTAAACACAGTCTAATTAGATAATTAATGTATCAACAAAGTGATCAAACCAACCTATATCAACTAAGAAAATTTCAAATACTTACAGCCCAGGATGGACAAATTCTATGTAAAAGTATTTTTCATTAATAGAAAAAGAGAGTATATTAAAAAGACATGGCAGAAAATGTTTAGAAAAGTGCACAAAGATAATTGAAATTACAATCAAAATTAGGAAAAAACTTGTATTTTGCATGAACTCTCGCTTCCAAAAGAGAAAAATCTGAACCAAAAACTTGTGCTACTTGTAAATTTGAAGATTTGTTCTTGTGAAAATTAGACAAAATCGTGCATGGAAGTAAGTTTAATAGCTCAGTTATGGTGGGATGAATCCTGGGATCAGAACTACCATATTTATACTGACTGATGAGATTAGATCAGGTATCAGATGATGGGGAGGGGTCAACACTTAGTTTACTATGAGCGACTTAGTTTACTATGAGCGACTTTAATCTTACTAACTACTTTCACTTACTTCAACAACCCATATTTACTCACAAAATCGTGCATGTATTTAATGAAAAAATCATTCATGTAGATATCCTACTTGTGAATTTGTAAAATAATATCAATGAAAAATCTAAAATTTTAAAAAATCATGTATACTTTCGATTTTTGGAAAAAATGGTATTTGGAATGGAATTGTAAGTAAAAGTTTGATATGAATGCATGTAGTGAAAAATATAATTTTCTATTTTCTTATTTATGTCAAATAAGGAATTTAGTAATTATTAGAAGAAAAAAAGTAGATATTTTTGCTTATTTCAAATAAGGAATTAGTTAAAATAAAGAATTTAGTAATTATTAAAAAAACTAAAATAGAGTTTTTTCTTTATTTCAAATAAGGAATTTAAGAATTTATTAATTATTCCCTATCTCTATTTTTCTAGCAGTATATACTTGTCTCATATAAATCCTCAGACAATATGCTTGGTAACACCCTTTAAATAATATTACTCTCATTTATTAAATATTTTGTATTTCCGCTTTTCAACTTGAGCCAGAAAGAAATAATAAATCTAGTTAACAATGAGTAAAATCCATCAAAAGTGTTGCCTAAAGTCATAGTTATTTGATCCATTACAGATAATGAAACTATTTGTGAAATTAAATATTTCAATATGTGACATAGTAATCAATATCATTTATGGGAATTCTTACCTATAACTATTCATGTGATACATAACTTTGGTTCCATTACAAGAGATATTGAATAATCAGGCCATGTTCATTTTATCAATGATATAAACAATAAGATGTGATCCTAGTATCTTCTTTACAAATTATTAGTTTGGACAGACTAATAAAAGGTGTTTTATTTGACCTTTGGTATTATTTTTATATTGTAACTTCTCTCTTATACATATTTATTTGCTTCTTGTCAAGCACGTGGAAGCCTTTTGCCCACATGTCACCATTATAAAATGGGCTATCAACTTCCACAGTAGCTTACCTAGTCAATTAATTTGTCTATTATACCCACTATCAACCACTTGGGAAATATCACATTAGTTTAAAACTGTTTTACTCGGTCTAACATACAGACAAGCTTGTATATTGAAGCCCTAATGTCTCAATACCCAATACCTTGAAAGGCCAATGGTCGGGCTATCAAGCCATCGAGCCCTCGGAAGAGGCTAAAGAGTATCATTGATACTAGTTAGCTGATATATTAACATCCAAAAGCCCAACAACCACATCGTCACTATATGGTTACCACCTAGATATCACCTCGATGCCAACTCAACCTTCCATTTCCATGTGAACATGCCACATAACTTGCCACATCAGTATGCCATGTCATCTAGACCCACATTGATGCCACATGATAATGAGATGTTAGCAAGTAAAATCAATTGCCACACAATTGACATGGGTATCCCCAGGTCCACATCCACTCATCACATCATTACTCCATCAATATCAAGGTTTCTTCTTGGTTTCTAGTGTCCAACTTACTAATGTCTGCTACCAAATATTGTGATATTTTGATATGTCGATGTACCAACAACTAATACATTGCATTAGTGTTGGTTGACCTTGAGGTGTCCTTAATACAGTTAGCTCAAAATTTGACCTCTTGTTGGACTATAGTCCCCAACCATCAAGTGAGAGTCCTTGAAACCTCTATCTCCATGAGCTAGTGGATAACATAGGATGATATGATAATATTGAGGACATGTTTGACATGGCATCTAGGTTAGTTGGGGATTTTTGCAAAATTAGGTGATGGGAAGCACTGTTTGCCATCATTATAAACCATAGGTATATATGTGTTGTATGGGTGTTAATGTGACGATAATTTTCCCCACAAGGATGGCTTTCTTTGGCGCCTTGGACATCATCTAAGGAGAAACACGATTATCATCCTAGGGCCTACAAGGGGTTTTGGTGTATCAGTAATAATATAGACTATACACATGGTACAAAACCACTTCCCAGTGCCTCCAAGGTGAATAGTTGGCCTAGTGGTGCTCATCGCCAATATCAAGGTTTCTTGTTGGTGGCTAGTGTCCTACTTACTAATGTCTACTACCCAATATTGTGACATTTTCATAAGGCAATGTACCAACAACTAATACATTGCATTAGTGTTGGTTGACATTGAGGTGTCCTTAATAAAGTTAGCCTGAAATTCGACCTCTCGATGGACTATAGTCCCCAACCATCAAGTGAGAGTCCTTAAAACATCTATCTCCATGATCTAATGCATAATGTAGGATGATATGGTAATATCAAGGACATGTTTGACATGGAATCTAGGTTAGTTGGGGCTATTTGCAAAAATAGGTGATGGGGAGCACTATTTTCCATCATTATAAACCATAGATATATAGATGTTGTATGGGTGTTAATGTGAGGATAGTTTTTCCCCACAAGGATGGCTTTGTTTGGGGACTTGGACATTCTCTAAGGAGAGAGACCATTTAATCCTAGGGCCTATGAGTGGTTTTGGTGGGTTAGTAATAATACAGACTATGCACATGGTACAAAACCACCTCCCAGTGCCTCTAAGGTGAATAGTTGGCCTACTGGTGCTCATCACAAATATCAAGGTTTCTTGTTGGTGGATAGTGTCCTACTTACTAATATCTACTACCCAATATTGTGACATTTTGATAGGTGGATGTACCAACAACTAATACATTGAATTAGTGTTAGTTGACCTTGAGGTGTCCTTAATACAATTAGCCCAAAATTTGATCTCTCGATGGACTATAGTCCCCAACCATCAAGTGAGAGTCCTTGAACCCTCTATCTCCATGAGCTAGTGGATAATCTAGGATGATATGCTAATATTGAGGACATGTTTTAAATTGCATCTAGGTTAGTTTGGGCTTTTTACACAATTAGGTGATGGGAAGCACTAATTGCCATCATTATAAACCATAGGTATATAGGTGTTGTATGGGTGTTAATGTGAGGATAATTTTTCCCCACAATGATGACTTTGTTTGGGACCTTGGACATCATCTAAGGAGAAACACCATTATCATTCTAGGGCCTACGAATGGCTTGGGTGGGTTAGTAATAATATAGACTATGCACATGGTACAAAACCACCTCCTAGTGCCTTTAAGGTGAAAAGTTGGCCTAGTGGTGCTCATCACCAATATCAAGGTTTCTTGCTGGTGGCTAGTGTCCTAATTACTAATGTCTACTACCCAATATTGTGACATTTTGATAGGTCGATGCATGAAAAACTAATACATTGCTTTAGTGTTGTTTGACCTTGAGGTGTCCTTAATACATTTAGCTCGAAATTTGACCTTTCGATGGAGTATAGTCCCTAACCATTAAGTGAGAGTCCTTGAACCCTCTATCAATGAGCTAATGGATAATGTAGGATGATATGCTAATATCAAGGACATGTTTGACATGGCATCTAGGTTAGTTGGGGCTTTTTGCACAATTAGATGATGGGGAGCCCTATTTTCCATCATTATAAACCATAGGTATATAGATGTTGTATGGCTGTTAATGTGAGGATAATTTTGCCCCACAAGGATGGCTTTGTTTGGGGCCTAATTGGACATCATCTAAGGACAAACACCATTATCATCCTAGGGCCTATGAGTTGTTTTGGTGGGTTATTAATAATACAGACTATGCACATGGTACAAAACCACCTCCCAGTGCCTCTGAGGTGAATAGTTGGCCTAGTGGTGCTCATCCCCAATATCAAGGTTTCTTGTTGGTGGCTAGTGTCCTACTTACTAATGTCTACTACCCAATATTGTGACATTTTGATAGGTTCATGTACCAACAAATAATACATTGCATTAGTGTTGGTTGACCTTGAGGTGTCCTTAATACAGTTAGCCTGAAATTTAACCTCTCGATGGACTATAGTCCCCAACCATCAAGTGAGAGTCCTTGAACCCTCTATCTCCATGAGCTAATGGATAATGTAGGATGATATGGTAATATTGAGGACATGTTTGACATGGAATCTAGGTTAGTTGGGGCCTTTTCCACAATTAGGTAATGGGGAGCACTATTTGCCATCATTATAAACCATAGGTATATAGATGTTGTATGGGTGTTAATGTGAGGATAATTTTTCCCCACAAGGATGTCTTTGTTTGGGGCCTTGGACATCATCTAAGGAGAAACACCATTATAATCCTAGGCCTACGAGTGGTTTGGTGGGTTAGTAATAAACCCAACCCGTCTTCCTAAGGATAGTAAATCCTTCTTACTACTGCTATGTGGTGATCGATGAAACAAGATCTAGGTTTTTATTGCTTTTTGGAGGAAAAGTAGTCCTACGCTCAAGGAGTTTTCCTCCTATCCACTTATACAAATAATTGGCTTGAGTAGCATAATAGGATTAGAAGAAAATCATAGGAAAGCATGTGAATAATACGAGAGGTTTAGATTCCAAGCATTTTTTGGAACTTTGTGATGTACAATCAACGTGTTTGTTAATCGAATTCATATTTGATTTTAGCTCTTAGTTTAGCTTTCTTCTTAGGTTTTTAAGTTTCCTCGTGTTAAGGCTCAAACCAGGTGGTCGATATCCCTCTTGTATCATTTATGTTCATACATTTGTTTATGAGCAATTTTCTCTTGCAGCTTATCGTAACATTTTTTTATGATAATTGTAGCATTGTTACATTAGTTATATAGAATTTTTACCTTGAATTTAGTTCATTTCCATTACTATTTTTAATTTTTTTTCATTATGCATTATTCATTGTTTCTTACACTCTACTCTATTTTGCAACTACAAGAAACACTACAAACTTGCATTTTGTTAGATTAGCCCTACCACAAGTTTTTTTGATGCATTGGATAGGTGTAGTTTTCAATTTTCCAACTTCTCCTTAGCATCATTGACATCCAATATCACATTTAGCATATTCACCTTGACATTAGACTTTTTCTTGTAGAAAAATAAGGACACTAGTAGCAGTTTGTAACCCGACTTCTAAGATTGCACAAATTCACATGAAACACATGATTTTCCTTAATGGTCTATACACACTTGCTGTCTTGATACTTGAAACCTAACATAAAAACGAGCTTGTAGATTAAATCCCTAACGTCTCAATACTTGATATCTTGAAAGGCCAGTGGTCGAGCTATCAAGCCATTAGGCCCTTTGGAAGAGGCTAAAGAGTGTCATTGAAACTAATTAGCTAATATCTTAACATCCAAAAGCCCAACATCCACATCATCACTATATGTTTACCACCTAGACATTACCTCGGTGCCACATCATAATGAAATGTTAGCATGTCAAATGAACTGCCACACAATTGACATGCAGTATCCACAGGTCCACATCCACTCACCACATCATTACTCTATCGATATCAAGGTTTCTTGTTGGTGACTAGTGTCCTACTTACTAATGTATACTACCCAATATTGTGACATCTTGATAGGTAAATGTACCAACAACTAATAGATTGCATTAGTGTTCGCTAGCCTTGAGGTGTCCTTAATACAGTTAGCCCGAAATTTGACCTCTCGATGGACTATAGTCCCCAAACATCAAGTGATAGTCCTTCAACCCTCTATCTCCATGAGCTAATGGATAATGTAGGATGATATTCTAATATCGAGGACATGTTTGACATGGCATCTAGGTCAGTTGGGGCTTTTTGTACAATTAGGTGATGGGGAGAACTATTTTCCATCATTATAAGCCATAGGTATATAGATGTTGTATGGGTGTTAATGTGAGGATTTTCCCAACAAGGATGTCTTTTGTTGGGGTCTTTGACATCACCAAAGAAGAAACACCATTATCATCCTAGGTACTACAAGTGGTTTTAAAGGTTTATTAATAATATAAACCATGCACAGGATACCAAACCACCTCTCGGTGCCTCTAAGGTGAATAGTTTATAAAATGCAAATGTGATTTTATATAATTTATAGGATGCAAATGTGAGTTTATATTATATGGTTTGTATTAATAAAATTAAAGCACCAATTAATAGATCCGCTGGCAAATGAACATTTAAAAAAATATTAGGATGGAGACTTTTCAAACATTTTTGTGGAAAATTTTAAAATTTCAAGTTGCGCTTTAAATATTTGGTGTTCAATGACTTGGGAAACTTTTGAGCAGACAGACAATCCGTGATCTATTTTCCTTGATAATCCGTGATCTGTTTGCTTTGAGGAGCAGGTGCACACATTAACTCCAATATGGTCGAGGGAGTATCCTCTAGCATTAACAGGTGAGGCGCTTCTGTCAACAACCCTTCTAGACCACCAAGACAGGTTTACAAGCTCTGCATTTACTACCATTTTTTCCCGTGAGGCTGATCTTCCATAGTTTTTTACTAAAACAGGTATGTCTTTTGGCTTTCTATTTGTTTTATTAAAAAATAGCTCTTTGAATAAAATTATTATAATATACTGTTACCTGTTCAGATTGTTGGGGCTACCTTTAGATTCTATCTTTTTGATTGTACATACTTTAAAGACATACCCAACCCATTTCCTTGTAAGCTTTACTAAGTGTGGGATGATAATATGGGGCATTTTCTTGGATCAGATTCTAGCTTAGTTATTTCCTCTGCTTTTGGGCATATGTAAAGTTAAGTGCATTTTAATGGAATTTTGCAAATTTCTTTGCTGACACTCTGACATCAATGTAAGATAAGTCCTTATAATCAAATGTTTATTTATCCCAGGAGATTATTCTTGTGCATTCTCACACTTTCAAGGATTGCATATGTGCCAAAAATCATAGACAAGTGCCCAGACATGGAAGAAAACTCAAAGTTTCTATTTAGCTACCTAACCTAATTCCAATTCAAGTGGTACAGAACTCAATCAATAATAGCACTCAAAGGGTTATTGTTAATTTTATGTATTTTGTATGCTTAGAGTAAATTTGCATCAATTTTCCATATTAACTCAATATCAATTTTAGATTAGCAATCAGATTTAACATGATAGTAAAATGAAGGTAGAACATAAACATAAATCGTAGAAAACAAGCCAAGACAAAAGGACACTAGATGTGGCGCCAGCTAGGGACAAACCCCAATGTGGGGAAACCCTTGATCAAATATTCTTATGATCTTCAATACTTCAGTAAAGAGATAGTACAAATATGCAAAACTGATATTTATGACAGTAGTAGAAAACCCTTGACCAGAGAAGTCATCAAATTGAGTCGAACATGGTCAACCGTTGACCCAATACAGCTCCCAAAAACACTGATAAATACTTTCTACACTAGTTGTAACTACTTTATGAGATATGACATCAACATTCAAACCTCTTCCTTCACACAGTTACCAATGCATGATTGTCAACATGTTCATGGAGAAGAGAACATATTTACATTTGATGTGGTCCAGAGAGAAATTTTTTATTTGCTCAAGCATGTATTCTTCATCAATGATTTTCTTGATATCATATTCATTCTCAGCATTGTAGTTGTATATGTCATCGAGGGTTTTATTATAGTTTTAATCAATCTTCTAGAGCTATCCAACTTTTTTATTATCAACAATAGAGCTATCTATAGGTGGAAATGGATTTGTATGACTGAAAGCTTCAATAATTGTTTGTTTATAACACACCCTTTGTTTGTCTACCAAGGAATATCCATCACATATATCAATAACTTTGTCTTCCAGATGAGTATTGATAGTAAATGGAAGAGACTTCCCTATCTCATCTGGCTTGAGCAATAAATTGAGATCGTAAGCGTACAAAATAGCAGGATTGTCGAATTTTGTGATATAGGATCTTTTAGGATTGAACTATAAAATTAAATGTTTCTTCACTCATATAATCATAATGGTCACATTATTGCTTTGCTGGCTTTGAATACATTTATTGACTTCAAACCCTAGGAAACCATGATTACTTCCATTTATTTCTTACACAATCATGATCAACATCAAAGTGCAACATGGGGGTTACATTACTCCTACTCAAACTCACAATGAAATGTTGAGGTGCCAAGTGTATTACCATGAAAGTATACAGCTCCCTTACTTTCAGTGTCTGAGAAAATAGAATTACTTTATTGAACTGTATTTCTGTGACCTCAAAAGTGTATTTATGATTTAGGTTATCAACAAGGAAAGCATGATATTCATCATACTTTTCATATGGTTGATCTTTTGCGGTGGAAACATGGTTTCTACCTACCTAGAACTACACATGGGTTGTATCAATGGTGAAAATATTCAAAATATATTCATTTACTCCATTTATCACTTTTTCATGTAGGAAAATAGAGTACATGAATATGGGTTAGTCTGCCTCGTAACTATATAGTTGCTGAGTCTCAATTGTGATTATGTGATCCTGGAAGGTTTTGAGAGTATATAAACTCTTCTCAATGAATGTCATTTCCTTGCAAGACTTGGATAGGGGGATATAAAGTCTTCTTATTGGAATGCACAGATTGTTTGACTTTGTATAGTTGCTTATTATCTAATCACATGAAGAAAAAACAAAGTTATAAGAATACAAGTTTAAATGCCTCACAAATGTACAGTTGTTGAGGCTCAGCTGCAACTGTGAGAACATGTAATATTTTGTGTAGAGTATATAGAGTCTTCTCAATCAATGCTCTTGCATTGCAAGACCTTGATAGGGATATACAGATTTTATCAATAGGACACATATGGATTGAGAGTCATGTGGTATTATCCTTTGACCATCTTAGACACTTTTATGTTAAGTGAGTGGGAGTATTAAGACTCCTCCATTCATTATTTAAATCATGGAAATGATACTAGTAGATTTGAGTTAGATTTTGAATGAGGTTCTGTAAATTATACATTTTTATCTAGCTGATTGTGCTATTATTTATTCTCAAGCACCTGAGGATGTGATTCCTAATGGATGGAAATAATACCTTGTGAATTTATTAAAATCAGTCTCCCAGATAGGGCTTCTTTTCGTTATGTTTTGGAGAACACATATCATCTGATTGTTCTAAACATCAAAACCCAATAGCCAAACTCATTCCAATACCTCTATAATATTTCTCCTTTCCAAATGGGTTGAATGATCCTAAATTCAGAGGCAAAGTACCAACCTTCTCTTCATACAATATCAAAACAACTCTAAGGGCCAACCCACCTTCATTGGATGAATGGAAGGTATTAACACATCTATTTAGGGTGCATCTTTATGTGAATTTGTGGCTTCTTTAGCACAAGCATACACCATAGTGATGATTCGGTTTTGTACTTGTGTTGAGGTGAGAAATGGCATTTTATGAACAATGTTGCTGTTATGAAACTAGCTAAAAAAAAGATAGAAAAGATAGATCAATGCCTTAGAATTCAGCCTCTTCGAGGGGGCAACCTCCTTTACATTACATAAGTGAACAATTCTTGGATGATTCAAATGACAAAACCTCCTTTATATATATAGTAGTCTAAGGAGTCACAATATAACCCAGACGACCTAACAACAATAATATAAAGCCACAAAAATAACAATAGAGGGATTCTATGGGGCATAGTAATAACAATATGGGGACAATAGGGGCACAAAAATATTAATAAGGGATACAACTACAATAGTAATGGGGTAATCACTAGTATTATAGGGACCCAACATGCCCCTCTCCTTCAAAAAATTGTTGTCCTCAACGTTAGAGTAGTTCTGGATGCTTCTGTATAAAATTCTCATCGCCCCATGTGGAATATTCAACGGATAAGTTCTTCCACTTGATAAGATACTCTGAAATTAATCGATTTTGTAGCTGTCGAGTTCTTATTTCTGTGACTGCTTCTGGTTCCAATATAATTTTTCATTCCTCATCAAGGTCTAGCAATATTGTTCAAACTGGGAGCTTGTCGCCTATAACCTTCTATAAACATGAAACATGGAAAACTGGGTGCAATCGAGAAGCTGCAGGAAGCTCCAATTTGTATGCCATAGTACTAATCTTTTGCAACACC
>APFE031044781.1:0-10710 GCA_000404065.3 Pinus taeda
CTTCCTCTGTACATGTTCCCCCAAGTCCATTGTTTTCCTGATTTGGTTATTTGGTGTCAATCCAAGTATAGTGCTTTGTAAAGAACAATAGTGGCTCAAAATGGTGACATTCTGATAACCATCACTGATGAAGCCATAAACAAAATTCTTTTGATACTTGAGAGTGATTCCCTCAACTTTTTCTCCCCTGCAGCTTTAATCAACCTATATCATAAACTTAAATTCCCTGAGAAAGCTTAGATATTTGAGATTTTTCTTCCTGAAGATGTTGAGCTTCCCAAGAAAAATCCTCCTTACTCAGCATCCATGTTTCCAGAGAGAGCCAAGCAAATTATTTCCCTCATTTCCTCCCTGTTAGGCTACCCATCAGATTAATGGGTAGACGAGGCTATCTTAGGTTATTTGTCTATATTTTCAAAAGAAAACAAGCCTACGTTCATGTATAAACACAGCCAAATTTTTGTTGATGTTATGCATGAGAAACTTATGAATATGAGAACTGAAGGAGTATTCAAATACTCTTTTGTCTTACTTCACATGTTTATTTTTTAGCTGGGAGACAAATTTCCCATTGTTTTTCACAAGTAGGATGAGTAGCAAGAAGAACAATCAGTTATTCATTGGACCTCGTTGATAAAAAAGAACTCCACTGAGTTCAAATTTGCAGATTTCATAGACTGTTTCATTCACCCAATAGCACGTACCTTTAGTAGTCAAAGGGAACCAAGATTCAGTCCTGAAATCAAGAGGATCTTACACCTTAGTGATCAAGTCAGAATAGGAGACTAGTATCTCTACCAAAAATATATAGAGATTAGAGTATATGGGTGTGAGTTGGATCCATATAAGTTTCCAAAGTATGTTCCGATGATAATTTTCTCTTTGGAATATATGAAGAAAATCATGAATATGGATGAGCTACATTTCTTCTCAGGAAATAAAAAATTACAATTTAAGATTAAAGCATGGGTTGGGTCATTCATTTGCAACACTAGTTCAGCTGGCTCAGAGGCAGATGCCATACTTAGACATATGGGTTTTCAACGTGCTTCACTTGGTCCTACGACCCATTCAACATTATTTTAGATTTAAGGGTGGAGCTTAAGACTACTCCTTATAATCACACACCTAGGCCTGAGATTAAGAAATTTAGAAATCAGTAATAGTGGAGGAGAATACTCTTTAAGAAGAAAAGGAACAAGTCTTGCCTCCGACTCATCAGACTCCAATTTCTCAAACTAAGCTTAACAAAAGGCCTATGGAAGGATCATCATCATCAACAATTGGAGAAACGGAATTCATCCACTACCAGAAGAAACAAAGGATTGAATCAAAGGGTACTACTACTACTACAACTCAAGGTCAAAAGGAGCCTATTGTCATCAATCTAGATGATTCACAGGTATCTATAGACACTGATGATCCTATAATTACTACTTCTTCTTCCTCTTCTACTTCACAAAATTTGCTAGAAATTAATCAATGTGCTGGACCAATTGAAACAAAGGAGTCAAATGTTTTCACTAACTTTCTTGAGATCACGAAGAAGAATGAAGCTATAAAATCTAATGCCTATGCACAATTCTGGAAGTATGATTTCACTTCACAACATAGGTTACTGACAACATTTAACAGCGAGAAGGGAAGAATGCAGATGGCCTTTCTGGAGGCTTAAGTAGCTTTCCCCAAAGGTTCTTTTGATTATAAGAAAACTATATTCTCATTTGATGCCAATCAGATTCATCCAATTGACCAAATGGACATGCAAAGATAGTCTAGTGAGATGTTGTTCTCAACCATGACCGACAATTACATGGCATTGTCAAAGCTTAAAATTGCTCTATCAAATGTGTAGTCTCAATTGAAAATTGAGAAAATGTCATCTTTGGCTAAGGATAATAGGGTTAAGTCATTGGAGGACTTAGTCATTAAAATAAGATATGACCCTACTGATGTAAAAGAAGCAAAAGATATAATCAGAAGGGAGAACACAAATATTGAAACGTTGAGAAAACACTTGAAACTACCTTCTACAGATGACCCCCAGACTAAGGAAATAGCAGAAACTGAACAACATAAGGAAGAAATACTAAAATGATAATTGAGAAAAATATATAGATTAAAATCGTGGAGGAAAATATTGAGAAGTTGCTTAAAGAAAAAGACCAATTTACTCAATTATCTAAAGCCCCCATCATAGTTATTCCTATTACATCTTCATTAACCACTGGGAAATCTACATCAACAATAGAGGATTTAGACAAACTTTCACAGCAACTCATTCATCAAAAGTAGGAGAATGAAAGGCTTCATAAGAAATTCCAGATTTTTGAAGCGCAGAAAATAAAGAATAACAGTTTTTATGTTGAGGAAATGCAAAAAACACACAGGCTGAACAAAAGGATTGAAGAGTTGCAGAGTCAGTCAATGATGGCACAGACCTTGGCCTAGGCCAAGGAAAGCATTTGGGTAGACATTAGTCAAGCCATAACTAAAATATGGCCATCCATTTATATTGTTTTTCAGCAGGAGGAACTCATCAACAAATGTCAAGTAGCCATTGATGAAGTGAAACAATTGCTTAAAGATAAACCAAGTGAGGCTACTGATATGATCAGAGTTCTTAGTTTAAAGAGCAGGACAAAGTTGGAGAAAATAAATATTTTAGACAGAACAAAAACCATTTTGGAGATCAAGAAGGTTCTCCAAAAAATAACTTCATGACACAACTAGAAACTAAATGTCAAGCATTAAGGAACTTTGTTCAAAGCTTTCACCTTAAGTTTAATTTGTATAATCAGAGAGGATTTCCAGGATTAGTAGCTCCAAATGATAGGCTTATTAGTTTGGAGGAATACTACCAGAAAATTTACATCATATCAACTGATAGATCAAGTTTTGTAGGCAAAAAAGCGCACATTACACGGAAGCAAGAATTCGAAGCCTTAGATTTTGATTTGACCATTAAGCATGAAATAAAACATCTTTTTATAAATAAGCCCACTTTTGAGAAATACACATAAATATATGAAGTTTACAGGAAGTTGGTAAGTCTCACCATACCAAGTGAACAAATATGGGGTCAATTCTGCAAAGTAATTGAGTAACTTTCATCTTCAACTGACAGAGAGATAGGCAACACTTTTTGGAGAGAAGTCATCAACAGATTCCTAAATAATAGTGCCACCACTTAGCAGTTTTCAATTTCCTATTATTTTGTACTATTTTTTAAAATTTTGTAAGAAATATCTATAGTAGATATTTGGTTTTGTATAAATAGCTCCTCATTCAAGTTATTATGGGTTGAAAACTTGTATAAATTTGGAGTAGAATTGTAATCGAGCTGGAGATTTGTTGCAATTAATAAAAGGATTCTGAATTTTCCTTCTATATCTTTTCCTTCATGTGAGTTTTTCTTTGTGATATTTCATATTGTTTTCTTC
The DNA here is from genome assembly GCA_000404065.3 of Pinus taeda. Taxonomy (NCBI): domain Eukaryota; kingdom Viridiplantae; phylum Streptophyta; class Pinopsida; order Pinales; family Pinaceae; genus Pinus; species Pinus taeda. Next base: position 3,444 of record APFE031044781.1, read on the forward strand.
ATATATTTAATTCTTTACACAAATACTTGGGTAAGATCAAACTGAGTTTCAGTCAGTCTTAAATCCCCTTTGGAGTTATAAATATTAATTAGGGGCTACTTTATGAAGCTATCTATTATTGTAAACTCCCCTTTATCTATTAATTGCAACACCCTTTGCATTTTCTTAAATATATTTTCTTGTGTAAGTAAACATTGCTTACTTATATTCATTCTTATGGCCAATTAAATATTTTGTCTGAATATTTAACAGGGTATACTTCAACAAATTCTACTAATCATCCACTTTAAATCAAATTGTTATTTTGGAAAAATAAACAACCCTTTTAATTAATTCTGTAAGTAAATAGGTTCAAGCACCTGTTTTCAAATCATTCATAACTAAGGTCATCCAAAAACTTTTACAAAAACAATCAAAATATTTTAGATGCTCTGACATGACTAATTGAACTAGATTCATCTCAAAGGACAATGAATAGCTTGAATGTTTGGTCACTAATATCCATTAACATTATCAGTCTTATAAATAAAAATTCATACAATTACCTTATTATATTCCCCTTAGTTAGTTCAATCCACAATCCATATCCTAAGGGTAAGAAATGATTGTGACCCCTATTGAAATAACATATCACTTGGTTTTACATATGTGAGATTTCAATATGATGAATGAGTTTATGGTACACATGATCCTCTAACCCATTTCATTCCCAAACATCTATAAGTTATAAGTTTGGAAAATTTGTTAATTCATTTACTCATATTAAAATTCCCATACCATGATTTGTTTTCCACTTTTTTTCATAGATTAAAGTCCCCTATGCATGGGAATCATATGGTTTGGAATACAAAGCACTTGGGGAACTACAAACCAATCTTTGTGGTCCAACTCGACATATGCCATGTGCACTTCACATGGTATGGTATTATTGGTTTCTATGAATGAAAATCTTGGTTTATGTGAATGGTTGGGATGCAACATAACAATCCAATAGTTCGTTGCATTTGTATCCAAACCCTAAACCCCATTGAATGATTTTCCTTTTTCATTTGTTTCCTATGTCCTCCCCTGAGTGATGCCAAGTGAATGCACAAAAGACTAAACATGTACCTGGTTATTCCTGTCTCCATGTCCTCGTTATCATTTCATTGATGGATGACTGCCTAAATTTGGTTTTAGCATGATTATGTTCTCCATCTACGAATGACCAATGAAGGCTTTTTACTCTTCAGGGGATGAAGGAGTGAGGAATGGAGTTAAATCCCAACATTAGGACATAAAAATGTTCCAAAAATTGCTACTATGGGAAATATACTATTTACGCCTCAGAGGTAATTTAGGTTTCTTTGTATTTCTATTTTTAAGAACAAGTTTTTGTTTTTCCTTACCCTAGTTTCTATCATTTCCTCTTCGTAAAATTCATCCTTATTTAAACAGTGGTTTGATATTGTGCATGTATTAGGGGAGGAACATGTCAAGAGTTGAAGTGGTCCTTCCTACTAGGTTATCTGTCTCGCATCCTTTTCAAGACAGAACTCACCAATTTCTCTATGAGGTGATAATAATTTGTACCTATTATTTCCTTTTTCCGTAAGGTAAAAAAACCTTCAAGTTAATTTTTTTTTTTCAATGGAAGCAAGCTTAAACTTATGTTTGTTATTCTTGTTAACCCCTCCTCAGATGGGAAAGACAAATACACTGGCATTCACACTTGTAGTATGTATATTCTCCACTCATTTGGATTAATTTAAGATTGGGGGAACCTTTATAGTTCAACCACTGTTATTAATTGACTTACCTTTTATTTTTGTCTATTTTTATTCTTATTTTATAGGAAAAGTGAGCTTGTGTTTGTTTTGCTTGACTACATCCTTTCACCATGTCTATGTGTTCCACGACCAATAGTGCTTTTCATTGCTACACGTCAGTTCATCATGATTACCTTCATGAAGAATGTTCACAAAAGTTTTTCAAACTGGGATTGTTGTCTACTTTATGCTTGATATTATGTCTGGTTATAGACTTGCCTACTTCCTATCTATGGAGGAGATTTCTTCTTAGAAGAAGGGCACTTGTAATACTTTTATAGTCATAGATGAAACCCTTAAATTCTTTTATCTAGGGTTGGTATAAAATATTCATTGAGGATAATACTTTTATCCGATATACAATGTTACTCTTACATTCTCATTTTGTAAGGCTATTATACTATTGGTTAATGCAATGTTTTTTAAACTGTTACAAAACCAATTTTAGTGTAAGGTATGTAAGCCTAAGTGATTCAGTTACAAATCAATTGCATAATAAATTAATACATATTTAGTGGCATTGTTTTTTGTTCCACAAATTTTCCCATTTTCTATATTTATATAATAATGGCTCTATAGGATGAATCCTAAGAATGTTACGTCAACTTGGTTATTAATTTACATCCTTTGTTGAGAATGATGAAGGTTTGACAATGTACATATGAATATGTTTTTTGAGCATTTAATTGACTATGTTTTTAATGCATTATATGTCAAGGAATTGGTTTTGTTAATCGAGTAGGTATATCTGTGCCAACTCCTATGCACCATTTAGTTAGTCTTATCATTTGTCTGGAGTACATCTAGTTTATGTATCTCAAAGTATACTTGTTACAACCTTCTTTATTTTCCTATGCGTATACTAGGAAAGGCATTCCTCTTTGTATCTGTTGGAAATAATACTGAGAGGGTGGCTAGGGGGGAGGGTGAATTAGTATTATGAAATCAATATAACCTTTTCATTTCCATAGTCAGATTCATATATGCTACTTCAGTTAAGGAAAACCGCATGTATACACAACTGTGTGTAATGCAACAAGCGTATATCCAGTAAACTTATAATTGAGTTAGTTGCTTCTTAATGAGTGCATTAGAACATTATTAAGACTATGAACAGTAAACAGGAGAAGTAAATCAAAACAAATCATCACACATAAGCGACACAGGTGAACACGAACATATAAGGTGGAAACCCAATGTGGGTGAAAACCACCTACTTCAATTTGTCTCTATCTTCTTTTAATTAGAAACTTCTTTTTACAACGATTTTGTACTGGTGCAGTCTTATACTAGTATGTAGGCTGCTACCTACAGAAGGCTACAACCTCCTCTCATTCTCCAGCTTCTACTGGAAGGGAGCTACAACTGCCTTAGTCCTTGTACTAGTCGAGGTACTAGTATGTAGGTGCTGACCTATAGAAGGCTACAACCTTCTCTTTTCTTCCAAGGACCACGTTTCATAAATTTTCAGACTGGATCCATGGATAACATCAATCAAACATCAAATATATCTCCATCAGCCAATTTCCTTTGTACAAACCAATACTGAATCAACCAGTCACTTCTCAGAATGTTGTAAGTAGAAAATAGTAATAGTAACCAGACACTAATTCTGAACCCAGAACACTGCAGCAATAAACAGAAGTAGCTAAAACATATTTCATGAAACGTACGCTACTTCAATATGTAGAAGCCTACATATATATGCAACTGTATTAAATCCAAATAACGTATATGTTGTATTCACTTGCTGAAATCGCATGTATATGTGCCTCTCATGTGCCGAACCTGCGTACAGATCTATAAAGATAATTTACACTTTTACCTTAATCAGACATCAATTATACCCAATTTATCAGATTTATATATCTAATCGATTGCCAATTATAATAGATCAAAAATCACACAATGATTCTACTATTCAAGCCTTAAGATCTCGACCCATTAATAGAACTTATCCATCTTTTAGTGCTTAGGTTCCTCCTTGGTTGAGATCCAGCAATGCACCATAACCCAATTCTAGATGTTCCACTTGATAAGATATTCAATACTTCAGTTCATCACTTTGCCCAATGATCTCCTTCCCCTTTTATAGTCTTAGGCCTTACTCAATACCATGGTCCAAAACCATTTAGAACCAATCATAGGGACCCAATACCTGGGTTCAACACTTTGGATGTAATACCAAGGTCCAAAACCATAGGTTCAAATATAACGAACTAAATACCATGGATCAAAAATAAGTTTTCCCACATGTACGCGATTTTCTTTGCATGAAAGTGCGTGCATACGTAGACTCAACTTTTGATCGCATAATCCGTGTGTACACACGACTTGGTTAAGAAAAACCTATGTATATCTCTTTTTCTTTCATTCAAAGAGCCTGAACTAAAAACTTCTATCTGAGAGAGTTGCCATCAAGGACAACACATAAGTCATAGTGCCAAACCTCTATCATAATTCCAACAATCTCCCCCTTTGGACTTGATGGCAACACTAAGTCACACAAAGTCATTCTCCCCCTTTATCATCAAGGGAAAAGGGTTATACTCCCCTTGAGTACACTGCTTTACAATGTTGTCCATGGTCCCCCTGACTGTATGCAAGGTTTGCAAGAAGATCTTCTACAAAAGATACATGAATTTATACATCATACATGACCTTCCTATCACTAAAGACTCATACATACATCCATCTCCCAACCAAGTGGAGGTATATCAATATTGACTCATCCACCCAACCAAGTGGGAATACATCAAAAGTTTATACAAGAACATTATATCATTCATCCGAGGCATAGTGGGGAAACCAAAATAGACCATTACATGACCTTAATAAGAAAATAAATACATGACATAGAGACGAAATATCTACAAGAAGACCATGATAGTGATCAACAACTAGCATCAACAGCATCTGTAAAGAACAACTGTGAAATTGAACAAAGGTCTTCTAAGATAATGCCAACAATGCATTATTAGAAGTATATATGCTCCCCCTGAACCTGTGCCAGATGGTCTCCGTCAGACCCATATCAGACTCTTTTCACGTGAGTTCGACCCTCTTTCAAACTAACATATACGCGACTGTATCCACATAAACCGGCGTATGTATGCGGATACTCCTCATGAAACTTTCGTACAACCCCTTTTCTTTGAAACAGATAATTTCAACAGCAAGATGCTGCATCAACTACCCCCAGCTTCTGTCTTAGGTATTCAAATGTCTCCCTGGGCAGTGGTTTTGTGAGTATATCAACAAATTGTTCTTTGGAGGGGACATACTCCAATTTGACCTTTTGTTCAAGCACTTGTCCCTAGAGAAAATGATATTTGATAGGTATGTGCTTGGTCTTCGATTGCATGACTAGATTCTTTGAAATATTGATTGCACTTGTATTATCATAGAAAAAGGAGATAGGTGGAGTACAAGTGATTTGAATGTATTGCAATGTTTGCATCATCCAAAGGAGTTGTGTGCAACAAGATGTAGTAGATACATATTCTGCTTCAGCTGTAGATAATGCAATTGAACTTTGTTTCTTGTTAAACCAAGATACCAATCTAGAACCCATGAAGAATGCACCACCACTAGTGTTTTTTTTGCCAACCACGCTTCCTACCCAATCTGCATCAGTATATGCATGAAGTGTGAGATTTGTACCTCTAGGATACCATAAGGCATAGTTTTGAGTTCCTTGAAGATACTTGAAAATTCTCTTAACTGCTTGAAGATGAGTTTCCTTTGGATTTGCCTGAAACCTTCCAACTATTCCCACTGCATGCAAAATGTCTGGTCAGGTACCTGTTAGATAGAGTAGACTACCAATCATGGATCTATAGTTTGGTTGATGTACTGCTATTGATTCATCATTTGCGCTGACGTTGCATCCTGTTACCATAGGGGTACATACTGGTTTTGAATCCTCCATCCCATATTTCTTCAAGATCTGCTCGAGATACTTGGTTTGTGATAGAAAAATACCATCTTTGTTTTGTTGGACTTGTAAACGAAGAAAATATGTGAGCTCACCAAGCAGGGACATTTCAAATTCTTTTGCATTACCAAGGAAAAGTTTTAACTCATCTCTTCTTTAGCTACCAAAGATGATATCATCAACATACACTATAGTATTAGCAACTTATCATTGTCAAGTTTTATATATAGATTGCTATCTGTTGATCCTTTTGTAAAACCTTGTTGATGTAGGTACTTATCCCACCGATAATACCAAGCCCTTGGTGCCTGTTTAAGGCCATAGAGAGCCTTTTTGAGTCTGCATAGAAGTTTTGGATCATTTCCAAGGATAAACCCATCTAGTTGCTTAATATAAAATTCTTCATCCAAGTCTCCATTCAGAAAGGTAGTTTTCACATCCATTTGAATTACTTTGAGCTTCTGAAATCTAGAAAGAGCAAGGAACATTCTTGTGGCGTCAAGTCTAGAAACTGGTGCAAAAGTTTCTTCCAAGTCTATACCTTCTTATTGCACATACCCTTTACAAACAAGTCTGGCCATGTTTCTAATAACATCTCCATTCTCATTCAGCTTGTTTTTGAATATTCATTTTGTCCCTATGACATTCTTATCGTTTGGTCTAGGAACCAACTCCCAAGTGTTATTCTTTCTAATCTGCTCTAGTTCTTCATTCATGGCCTTGAACCAGCATTCATCTTCATATGCTTTGCTTACATTTTGTGGTTCAGTGGAGGAGAGCAATGCTAGATAGCTTGAAGCTTCTGAAATAGTTCTTCTTGTTTGTACACCTACCTCTTTCTGCCCCAAAATTTGAGTTTCTGGATGATTCTTCTGAACGTATCTGGATGGAGTCTTTTCTTCTATCCTTATCTATTCTTTTGGTGCCTCATGAGTTTCTTCTTCATCATAAGTCTGATTTGATGTTGAAGGGTAGTCCTCATCATCTTCGAAATCTTCAGATTTGACCTACCTAGGATGTTTCCTTCTTCATCAACCACTACATCAATACTTTCAACAAATTTTCCATGTTTTTTATTGTAACAATTATATGTTTTTCTGTGGGGAGAGTAACCAAACAGAATGCCTTCATCTACTCTAGGTTCAAACTTGCCAAGGCTTTCATCAGTCCTTTTGATGTAGCATTTGCTTCTAAAAATTTTGAAGTATTTTACTATGGGAGTCTTACCATACCAAAGTTCTTGAGGAGTTTGAGTGCTGTTTACTCGAATGTTTGTCTTGTTGAGAATAGTAACTTCAACAAATGCAGCTTCACCCCAGAAGTTTGCGGGAGTTCTAGACTCATCAAGCATAGCATGAGTCATTTGTTGAACCGTTCTATTCATCCTTTCCACTACTCCATTTTGCTGAGGAGTCCTTGCAGTAGAGAATTCCATTCTTATTCCATGTTCTTCACAAAAATCAAAAAATTCATCCAAGGTAAATTCCCCTCGATCAGACCTGAGGCATTTGATTCTGCGATC
>APFE031044788.1:0-56179 GCA_000404065.3 Pinus taeda
TCTTTCCAGCCTTCCTCCAGTGATCAAATATGCTCTTACAAAGTGGTCTCAGAGTGTCAAGGTCAAATTTTGTCATTTCAATGAGTCTTCAAGCAAAATTTGGTCACTAGGCATTAGGTCTAGGGTTTGATTTCACTCATTTCAAAATTGTCCAAATGTTGGTCCATGTCACCATTCAGCTGAGTGTACCATTATTCAGAGGGTTTTCATCATCATGTCAAGTTCCATTGGGTCATTTCACACCTTGTTCATGCTTCAGTTGCGCCTAGGTAAGATCATTTCCCTCTCCTAGGGTTTTGAAGGCAATTTCTCTTGGACGGTCAAATCATTAGCAAACCTTGTATCCAGATGTTCATACACCTTCCCCTATCCTTAATATACCTTATAAAACACTTCCCATCACTGAGATCCCCCAAATTCCTCATTTTTGCACAAACCCTAGTTTCTTGCTACAACCTGGCAATTTTCTAGGTTGGGCCTGTGTTTTTCCCTTTTGGACCCCCTTCCCCTCACTCGATCTCTGAAGATTCCATTTTCCCCTGCTTCCTAACATCCCTCCCTACTTCCAAAAATTTCCCCAAGAATTTAGAAGCCCCTTATCCCCTTCATTTCGCTTCATTTCGACAAAATTCCTTGTTTCACACATCGGGACAAGTTTCACTCAAAAGATGTTCCAGAGCAATCAAAGATGCATTTTGAAAAACTGAGAGAGGTTTTTGTATACACCATTCCAAATAATAAAAACCTCCTTCACGTTTTACACAGGTGTCATGGTTTTAGAGAAATGTCAAAAATATCGTTGCCTTGGGAGAATTGATGCACCTCTAAAGTGACCTTGGGAAAAGCAAGTTTTCTCCTAGCTTGGTTGACCAAATGACTTTCTTGATGAGTCAAATGATAACTAGACACAAATATCTTTCCAATGAGCTATCATGAGCTCAATTTGGAGTTCAGGAAGGCATTCAAAAGTTGACTGCAACAACACTCTGCCTTGAGGGAGCCTCATTTGGCACATTTTGACCAGTCTTGAAAGATTTGATTTTTGACAATGTAAATTAACTCCAAATTGAAAAATTCTAGTTGGGCTGGAAAGTAGACTAAAATTCCTTTCCAACAAGCTATCCTGCACCTAATTCTAACACCGGGAAGGCCTCCAAAAGTCTCCTGCAAAAAGGTGCTACACCAGCCTCTATGCGCCGCACGCCTCAAGCCCAGTGCGCCGCGCGCCTCCTTGTGCGCCACGCGCCGCGCGCGACCCCTAAGATTGGGAGGTCCAAATGAAAAATGGCTTACATTTTTGGATTTTTCATGATGAAATACACATGCTCAGCTATTTCCAAGACATTTCATCAAGTTTTGGGTGATCAAAAGCTCAAAAAACATCATGAAAATCACCTTTCTACCACTTTTTGCACCAGCAGGAAGTACTTCTAGGAGAATCCACTTTTAGAGGGTCAAATGGAGACCAAATTGAAAAATTCCACTTGGTTTAGAAATTAGACATCTAGGGATTTCCAACAAGCCAACCTGAGCTCAATTTGGATGCCGGGAAGTGCCCCAAAAGCAGGTGGAAAGGCGCGCGGCGCACAGGGGGTTTTGGCACAATTTTCACCTTCCAGCTCAGAATTTCGGCCAGTTAGGACTAGTTTCACCTCTTGATGTGGTTTTTGACCCAGCTTGATGTAATTTGATGTGTGTGATGTAATTTTGGTACATTTTTACTTGTTCTAGAGGATTCATTCACTAAAGGTGAAAATTAAATGAATGAATTAGTTTCCTAGCATATAGGGGTAAGTTGTTTGACTACCTAGATTTCAGTTCCTTGTTTAGAATTAGTTCAAACAGCTCCTAGAATGATGAGCTCGACCCCTAGAGGCAAGGAAAGGGGTTAGGATGGTCTATATGATGTAATTTCTCAATCATTTTTAGAGGTGGAGAGGTTGGACTCTTGGGAATAGCTTGAGGCTATATTGTACATATCTTATCTGCATTTTGGCAAAGGAAAGACCAGGGTTTTGCAGCACTATTTGGGATCCATGTGGCTTTATGTGTTGATGGTGTGTTTCTCTCAGTACTTGTAAGTTGTGTATGTGTATCATTTTCTTGATTAAGTCTTTTGTAATTAAACAAATGAAGTGTTAAGGTAGAATCCATGAACTTGCTATGCTCTGCCTTAAAATTTGTTTAATATTCTATGTTTTCTTCAGTTTAAGGAGAATCCCTGAGACTCCCTTGCTCTCCTTAACTCCTCACCAGTCTGATCTACCCATCTCACTTGCTTTAAGGCATCAATACAATCGCCTATCTTGCCCCAAGTAGACCTCTGCAAAAGCTGTGCCTCATCCCCGCATCCAAAATTTCCCTTCCCTTGAATTCAACAAAATCTTTAAAAATCAATTCTAAACTCTTTGTACTTCATACTTAGCCTAAAATCAGTCATCAATTTGGTCATTTCGAGCCTCTTCGATTATCTTTTGTTGAGTTTGACCCGGAGAGAGCCCTCTCTTGTCCTCGTAGGGCTAACTACGAGGCTGAGCGTGGTTTGATGTGGCCTTGAGTCTTACCTTATTTCAGCCTAAGGTAGATTTGAGCACTAACAGAAGGTTTGAACTATAAAATGAAAATGGTGCTTCCAAGTTTTGATTATTGATTTGTGTCAGCACTGCTGTGTAAGATGAATCAAATGCGAGAGTATATAAAATGAAATGATTTAAAAAATCGGGAGTGTTTAATGCAGGAGCATTTATGATTGCTTGCTTGATCAAATCAAAAGCTTCCTTTTCTATATGTCCTCATTTAAACACTGAATTCTTCTTAATCATGGTTTGCAATGGTAAAACAATCTGCGAAAAATCTGGGACAAATCTTTTTACAAAATTAATCTGGCCTAAAATTGATTGCATTGTTTTTTAATTATGTGGTAATGGAATATCAAAATCTCTTTGATTCTTTCTGGATCAATATAAATACCATCCTTTGAAACAATGAAACCCAAGAGCTTACCTTGGTCAAGAGAAAAAAAGACTTCTTAGGATTGAGTGAAATGCCATACCTTTTGTAGCGCTCAAAGATTTGTTTCAAATCATGTAAGTGATTTGATAATTTCTTAGAGAAAACAATGATGTTATCCAAATTGACAACTACTGATTTATTGATTAGGCCTTTGAATGCGATGTCCATCACTCTCTGAAATGTAGCTCCAGCATTGATTAATCGAAAAGGAATTTTTTGATAGGCATAAGTTCTCCATTTGGTTTTGAAGGTAGTCTTAAGTCTGTCATCAGGGTGGAGAAAAATTTGGTTATACCCTAAAAAACCATCTAGGAAAGACATTAATTCAGAATAAACTACTGAATGGAGAGTTTGTTCCATGGTAGGTAAAGGGAAGTTATCCTTTTGACTTGCTTTATTAATATTTCTGAAATCAATACAAATTCTAATGTCACCATTTTTCTTCCTTACTAGCACCATGTTGGACACCCAATTTGAATGTCTAACAGGAAAAATTATCTTAGCTTTCAAGAGTTTATTTAATTCAGCTTTTATTTGACTCTCTAAGTTAGGATGAATCTTCCTTAATTTTTGTTGTAATGTTTTTTCTTCAGATAACATCGGAATTGTATGTTGTATGATAGATGTATCATACATTTTCAAATCATCATATTTCTAAGCGAAGACATTTTTATATTTATGCAATAATCTGATAAATGCAATTCTTTCTTCCGAAGTAAGTCCTAATCCCAAATTGATGTTTTGTGTATTCTCCTCAGTACCAAGGTTTATTAATTCAAATCTCAAAGTAGAACTTTGAAGCTTTGAATTAGTATCCTGTTTAAACCTATCTTTGATGTCATAAAGATCTTCAAGTTTGACCACTAGTTTGGGTATTGAGTTTTCTTCAAGCTTTTCCTTCATTTGAAGATCATGTTCACTTTCATCAATAATTTGATCATCATAGGACTTATCAGAGGTTAAGAAATTTAAAATGTCATCATCATGATTGAACACTCGCCAGTTAGTGACATTATCAGGAATTGATGGTCTAAAAATTAACTCTACTGAAAATCTATCAGAACTGTAATCTTTAGATGGCAAGAGTTTAGAAGCAACATTAGCTAGTAAAATTTGTTGTTGCATTATGAGATCTCGAGATGGGAGAAATATTAAATGCTAGAAAATGAGATACAAGGTCTTGCACCAAGGATTGATAATGTTTAAGGTGACTAGAAAGGCAATGTATAGTATTTCTGACTTGTCTTATAACAATTTTAGAGTCACCGAACACTTTCAAATATTGAACATTAAGACCGATAGCTTTATAAAGTCCTTGAATCAAGGCTTCATATTCAATCGTATTGGTTGTGCATTCAAATTCTAATATGCATGATAACATGGTATTTTCTCCCTCGGGACTAACTAAAATACATCCTGCCCCTACACCTTTATTAGATTTAGACCCATCAAAGTATAATGACCAAAACAAAGGTTTATCTACAATTTTATTTACAGTTTCCTCAGCAATTTTAACACACCTTGATGTATCTGTTTGAGAAAATTTTTCAATTTGAGATGTGAAACTATTAATTGAGAAAGGTGATGATTGAGCAGTAAAATTTCCAAAGAATGATTCGAATGAATAGTTACCCAGAATGTTGTTGTTGAATGCTATTGGCTGGTTTTCTTGCTTAAACTCAGTAACAATATGAGTCATATGCTTCTCCTGATCAATCTTGATCTGATTTGGCTTTCCTTTATAGATTAGCCACATGTGCGACCAATCAGTGGAAATGTAACCATGAAGTTTCTCAGACCAGTCTCTACTTAAAATCAAACCATAGAACTCAAGAATATCAGTGATTAAGATATCAATTCTTTGAACAACTCTTGGGTCAGTTGATAACATAATGGCGACATAATTGATTTCTCCTAATACTTGGACCTTAGTTCTATCCAACTAGACAATATGTATTGCAGACTTTTGGGGTTCAATATTCAGTTTAGAACAAACTAAGGCTGGCATTATATTCGAAGAAGCCCCTGAGTCTATCAAGCAATTGTGCAGATTTCTATTATAAATCTCATAGGTCAAGAGAAAAGGAGGAGTATGGGAATTTGATCTATCTCGGATTAAAATAGCATTAGTAGCTTCTACCCTACCAGGAGGTGGTTTACGTGTTCCATTAGCAGCTTTGGACAATACAACATTTGGAAGAAGAGATGAAGGTACTACATTTAATTCCTTAAGTAACAATTTTTGTTGATGTTTGAGTTTACTAAGCTCAAACATTATGATATTTTCCTTCATTTTCTTCATGTCTTCAACAATGTTGTAATCCATAGAATCTATAACTACTAACGTTTTAGATGTTAAAGGTGGATTTGAAGCTGATGGCTGATTTTGAGAAGGTATCGCTATGGGCTTTTTTGTGGGAACTTTTTCTTTAGTAGTGATACATGTATTCCTTTTCTTCTGAGTTATTTGAACAAGTTCAGGAGTACCTTTACTCCTAGTAGTTAGAGGAAAAGCTTCCTGTTCATTTTCTGTATCAGAATTAGGCAAGATAAAGTCCCACATCCCATGACATTCTACAGTTACCTCTTCTTCAGTTTCTTCAGATGATAAGACTGTCTCTTTTTCTTCTTCTTCTTCTTTGAGGTCTAAATCTGCATTGGATATAGCATTTGGAGGCTTTGATTCATGTTTCTTAAAATTTCTAAATGGCCTTTTTGTTGAAGTCTCAGCTACTTGCTTCTTGATCTCTATCATTTCATTTGACATAGTTTTGAGAACTTTTTGGAGACCTTCCATATCATAGGGATCTTTAGCCACTTTCTTCTTTGAATCATCTTTGAAGGAGACCTTTTTTTATTTTATTTCTTCAAGAGCAGCTTTCTTTTCTAAGGAAATGATGTGTTTCTCTACAGCAAGTGCTTCTTTCATATTTTCTACTAGAGTTGGTTTTGCAGCTCTATCTACAAGGATAGCTATATTTGAGGGTAAAGCTATTATATACCATTCGCTTCTAACTTGCTCACTAGGTTTAGAGGCAGTCAGAATCTTATTCAAGAGTTTATTGAATCGTGAATTGAACTCTTTTATAGGTTCTTTAGACTCTATCCTAATATTTGAAAGATCATTGATTAACGTTGATAGAGATCTGTCATCACCATATTTAGTCAAGAACTATTCTTGAAAAATATTCCAACTAGTAATGGATCCTGATGGCAATGAAAAGTACCAAGACCCAGCTGATCCTTGTAAGGTATAAGGGAAAATCCTAACAACCACATCTTCCTTTTTAACTCCTTTTAAATTGATTGACAACATAAAATTGTTAATGTGTGCATCTGCCTGTATGCCTGCATTTGGATTAAATTTTGGCAACCATTTTTCAAGATGAGATGGCAATGGGTGTAATGGTGCAGGCATTGTGACTGCACCAGGATTATTCCATGGATTCTATGCCATTGTCGAACTACTACTAGATGACAACACCAATGAAGTTCCAAATGTTTGGGAAGGAGAAGATATTGTAGTTTGAGGAGGTTAAGAAACAGATGTTGAAGTTCTAGTTCCCTGTTGAAGAACAATCTGGAGTGGAGGAGTGGATGGTTGACTTCGCATTGGAGAAGCTGAAATGGATGATGATGATGAGAAACTTTCACTATCAGATCATTCAGTTGTTTTCCTTGCCCACTTCCTTTTAGGCAAAGGTAACTCAGTAGGTTCAATACCAAGCTTTTCACTCTGAAGTCTGGTGAGAGGGTGAGAAGGAATAAATTGTGAAGTTACACTGCCTTGAGATACCTCAGATTTCTATGGAGATATTGAAAATCCTTGAAGTTTGTGGATAAGAGACTGTACTTCAGGAGATTCTGGAGTTAATTTATCTGAAATATTTTTGGGTTGAGTAGTGGTTGTTGTCTCTTCTACTTCTCACTTAGAAACTGGAGTTCTAGCCTGCAAGGGAGAAGTCGGAGGTGGGGTGGAGGAAGATTTACTCTTGAAATGGGTTGTAGATTTCGGTTTGCTCACCATTCACAGTTCATGCCCTCCTTCTAGCACCAAAAATGTTGATGCCTAGAAAATCACTGCATTACCATTGGGGAAAACCACCCGGTCCAGACCTTAAAGGTAGCTCCTTTTCTGTTTGGTGTGGTGGCTCCAACTGGATATAATGGGACCAGTTTCCCAATGATTTATGAATGAGATGGATAAATGTTTAATTTACTTATATCTAATGGCAAATGATGAAATATTTATTCTAAAATGCAATAATGTAATTAACTAATCTATCCCGGGAAGTCTCTATTTTAGTGCAACTCTTAATGGTTCTTATTGAAAAGTAGGCATGTAGATGACTCTACTTTTAAACAAAAATATTCATTCATATGATAATTACCTTGTTCAAAAAGTTGAACAAAGTAATAATTAAAACATTATTGCACTAATCTTTATATATCATTGACACATATACAGATGAAAGATAACAACTCTTGAACATTAAATAGTAATAAGTAAAAGAGATTGATGTAAGAGCTTATACATACATCAATAATAGAAAAAATGAATGAATGCCAGTTCACATAAAAGAATGAAGCAAAACATAGATAATAGTATCATATGTGTTTGAATCCCCTCCGACATAAATTGCATTTGGATCCCGCTTTCTAACTTGGAAATACTTTTATAGGAAGTAGTAGTGCATATCAGACAAAAGTACTCTTTATTAAAAACTCAGAATTCAAGTCTAGTTTCATATAAAATTATATATATTGGAAGCACAGTAGTGCAACTTCCAATCCAAGTCTTCATACAAAATTTTAGGACCCTTTCTAAAAACATGAAAGGGTCTATAAATACTATTTAAATTAACTAACTATGAAATAAAAATGCTGTGAGTTGGTGTAACTAACTTACAAATACATGAAAATCTCCCTGAAATAGATATGCTTGCATTTGGTAAGGATGGTTCATTGTTTTGGCTGACTATCTTTTGGCTTCAGTTGGCATATGGCGAGCATCGGTTGCAGTTCTGGAGGATGACTCATATGCGAATGCAGCTAGGTAGTATAGGTGGCATCAATAATTTCAGCAATCATGTAACCGATTGCATCGGCCAGGTATTTGATTGTTATCCTTTGACTATATCGTTTCACAAGGAAGAACCAAAAGGTTTCCCATGTTAAAGTTTGGATGCCCGAGATTAATCTCTGCCTCTTTTCCGGCTCCTATTTCCATGTATGCTCCAATGCTTTGACTGATGGTAATTTCCCTGCGGTACATTCTGAAATTAAATTTGACAAATAAAGAGTATTATTAATCAATTCCACTAGATTACCAGTCGTTGATATACATCTCAATGTTGCCTTTTCTGCTTTCATCAGTTGAGATTGCCACTCAAGGAACAGGATTTCCTTGCGTGATTTCCAGGATTTGAGGCAAATTTGTGGCTTGTCCTTCCTTGGTTTCTTGCCAGGAAAGAAAATCTGTTAGTATTTCATCTGCCTGCTCCAATTTTTGTCTGTCATCAACTGACTTATCAATCATAGACGAGGAAATTTCACAAATAGGAGGAACAATAGAAATATTAATACATAATAAGTTCAACTGAGTAGATAATGCTTTAGTGATTTGAAGAGCCTCTGATTTGAATTCCTCCACTTGAGGAAATTCTTTGAACTTTTCTATTTGTAATGACAGCTGAACAATTTGTTCATCTTTCAATTTGCTCAACTGTTCATTCATTGTCTTTAGCTTGTTCAATGCTTGAGACAACTCTTTTTTCTTTTGAACTGCATGTTGGTCTATCCTATGTTTCTCTTTTAGCAATTGCTCGTTTAATTGGTCGTTTGATTGCTTTTGTGCCGCTAACTGCTGCTCTAACTACTCTATCCTCTGTTGTCTTTCTTGTACCTGTGTCTCCAGTGAGATGATCGCTTGATCCTTTTCTTTAAGCAAATTGCTGACTTCCGATGCCTTATCCATATTAGCTGTTGTATATGCCCCGACATACTGAGAGAGTTTAGTAAGATCTTCGGAAGGGTTGAATTCCTCTCTGCATACCACATTGGTTATCTCCATCTGTGTTGGTAAAAGAGACACTTGATCAAGTTTTCTCTTTTTCCTTTGTCTCTTTATTACAGCCCTATGCTTAGGGCTGTAGAAGACATCTAAGGGTGGTATTTCTTCTAGACGTAGAACAATCTCATTGGAAGGGTTCTCTAGAATCATTTCAACATCTGTTTGGGTCATGGATGGGCTGCTGGTTCCTTCAGTTTGAACTATATTAGTTGTTGTCTTATGTCCAATTGTTACTTCAAGTGTACTAAATCCTTGCAAGCTCTCAGTATTGCTAATAATTGAGTCAAATTATTGCCATTATTTGAGTAGTTTAGGATCAATACAAATGTTTGAATCAATAAGTTCACTGCCCTTTTCTTATTCTTGCTCCTGCTCTGGTGTTTTTTCCTTCTCAGGAACTTTTTCTACTGCAGGAGCTTTATCAACAGCTTGTTGGTCAGTTTCGCTTGACTGGAATGTTGGAGTTGTGGCTAATAGGTCTAAGGGTAGAGTTTGCAACCTTTAGTCCCTAAGCCTATTAAACATTTCTAGCCCTTCATCTTGATACCTCATCCTGGCCAATGTTTTAACTTGAAATAATGATTTAGCTGAGGAAAATAGATCATCGAATTTATCTGCTTTATGATCAAACTTAAAAAGTTTGGCTTGAGATGTGACATTATAAGAAACCTGTCTTAGATCATATGGCATGTTAGAAATTGTGGCCAGATTCAGCGTTAGCATCTTTTCTGTCTCCTTCTCTGCATGCTTGTAGTCATGCAGAGTGAAAATGCCACACCATAAAGGGAAGATTGGCCACATGTGCTTCTTTGAATCCTTAAGGGTTTTGGATGTCCCTTCTACTGTTATTTGGTAGGCCAACTCTCGAGCTAACAATTTATCAGGCACATACAAGGGAAGAACATGGGGTTTAGTAAGGCTACCAAAAAGCCTTATATAATTAAATTTCTCTTCCCCAAGCCAACTTCCTACTGCTGTTAAATCGATTTCTGCTTCCAGGGATATCCTTGGAGTAGGTTTATTAAAAATAGAATAATATACAGGGAGAATAAAACCATTGCAAATTTTATACAAATGATTTTTGTAATGCGCTTTCCATAATTGCTGGTGGTAAATATGGATTGGATTCGGGTCTTGAGGAGTCCATTTCCACCCAAGTATTGGATATTCAGAATTAAAGCAAATAGTATCCATAATATAAGCACTGTAATAGAACACGGGGATAATCCGAGAAGTTTTATGCGCATTTGTTCTGTACTCTAAAATTGTTGTGGCTAGTTTATCGGACAAGATATTAGCCCAATCCATCACATAACGATTGATTTTAGCTTCCATTAGGGGAACCATTCCTATGGTGAATTTGGCTAAATCATGTATTCCCCACATCCTACACATCATAGACCCGACATAACAATAAGGGGAAGCCAAAGAGTCAACTGAGTACTTACCCGATGACTCATGCTTGTGCTTTTTGGGGAAATGTCTCCATTGCTTTATCGGGGCTGACTCTGAATCTTTCTCCTTTTCAAACACTTCCAAGAACACCTTGTTGTATCGCTTCTCAAGTCGAGGTAAGCGGTACATTTTCATGAGATCCTCAGGCTGAAATGAGCCAAATATCCTCCTATTAGCTGTGCAAAAGGTTCTATCCGAGACTGGAATTTTCTCCACCACCCATCTTACTACGTCAGTATATGGCAGGATTTTAGCTCATGCTGCTATCCTATGAAGACAGGAACAGGCCAATTCTTTAAGAGTTCCTTTGGATTTGTTAGTTGAGTCAGTTGTGGCTTCCTCTGATAATTCCTCGGGCTCCTCTGCTTCTATTAGATTGTAAATTCTCTCCTAGCTAGTGTTTCCAAGACCAAGGCACATTGTATCTGAGATTAATTCTTTCTTGCTTGTTTGGGGTTCTTTGACTGTAGGAGCTTTGTTGTGGACTTCTTTGATTTCTTCCCCATTTTCTTTGGATTTCTAGTCTCGAAAGAATTTTGCACAAACAGTTGCGAACCATGATACAGGGGGAGTGTTGCTGCAAGCCAATATGACAATGAATAGGATTACGTTGATTGGCATATGGTAAATAAAAAATTGTTAAGGATTATCTTTATATATCATTGACACATATACAGATGAAAGATAACAACTCTTGAACATTAAATAGTGATAAGTAAAAGAGATTGTTGTAAGAGCTTATACATACATCAATAATAGAAAAAATGAATGAATGACAGTTCAAATAAAAGAATGAAGCAAAACATAGATAATAGTACCATATGTGTTTGAATCCCCTCCGACATAAATTTCATTTGGATCCCGCTTTCTAACTTGGAAATACTTTTATAGGAAGTAGTAGTGCATATCAGACAAAAGTACTCTTTATTAAAAACTCAGAATTCAAGTCTAGTTTCATATAAAATTATATATATTGGAAGCACAGTAGTGCAACTTCCAATCCAAGTCTTCATACAAAATTTTAGGATCCTTTCTAAAAACATGAAAGGGTCTATAAATACTATTTAAATTAACTAACTATGAAATAAAAATGTTGTGAGCTGGTGTAACTGACTTACAAATACATGAAAATCTCCCCGAAATAGATATGCTTGCAGTCGGTAAGGATGGTTCATTGTTTTGGCTGACTATCTTTTGGCTTCAGCTGGCATATGGCGAGCATCGGTTGCAGTTCTGGAGGATGACTCATATGCGAATGCAGCTAGGTAGTATAGGTGGCATCAATAATTTCAGCAATCATGTAACCGATTGCATCGGCCAGGCATTTGATTGCTATCCTTTGACTATATCGTTTCACAAGGAAGAACCAAAAGGTTTCCCATGTTAAAGTTTGGATGCCCGAGATTAATCTCTGCCTCTTTTCCGGCTCCTGTTTCCATGTATGCTCCAATGCTTTGACTGATGGTAATTTCCCTGGGGTACATTCTGAAATTAAATTTGACAAATAAAGAGTATTATTAATCAATTCCACTAGATTACCAGTCGTTGATATACATCTCGATGTTTCCCTTTCTGCTTTCATCAGTTGAGATTGCCACTCAAGGAACAGGATTTCCTTGCGTGATTTCCAGGATTTGAGGCAAATTTGTGGCTTGTCCTTCCTTGGTTTCTTTCCAGGAAAGAAACTCTGTTAGTATTTCATCTGCCTGCTCCAATTTTTGTTTGTCGTCAACTGACTTATCAATCATAGACGAGGAAATTTCACAAAAGGGAGGAACAATAGAAATATTATTACATAATAAGTTCAACTGAGTAGATAATGCTTTAGTGATTTGAAGAGCCTCTGATTTGAATTCCTCCACTTGAGGAAATTCTTTGAACTTTTCTATTTGTAATGACAGCTAAGCAATCTGTTCATCTTTCAATTTGCTCAACTTTTCATTCATTGTCTTTAGCTTGTTCAATGCTTGAGACAGCTCTTTTTCCTTTTGAACTGCATGTTGGTCTATCCTCTGTTTCTCTTTTAGCAATTGCTCGTTTAATCGGTCGTTTGATTGCTTTTGTGCCACTAACTGCTGCTTTAACTACTCTATCCTCTGTTGTCTTTCCTGTACCTGTGTCTCCAGTGAGATGATCGCTTGATCCTTTTCTTTAAGCAAATTGCTAACTTCCGATGCCTTATCCATATTAGCTGTTGTATATGCCCCGACATACTGAAAGAGTTTAGTAAGATCTTCGGAAGGGTTGACTTCCTCTCTCCATACCACATTGGTTATCTCCATCTGTGTTGGTAAAAGAGACGCTTGATCAAGTTTTCTCTTTTTCCTTTGTCTCTTTATTACAGCGCTATGCTTAGGGCTGTAGAAGACATCTAAGGGTGGTATTTCTTCTACACGCAGAACAATCTCATTGGAAGGGTTCTCTAGAATCGTTTCAACATCTGTTTGGGTCAAGGATGGGCTGCTGGTTCCTTCAGTTGGAACTATATTAGTTGTTGTCTTATGTCCAATTGTTACTTCAGGTGTACTAAATCCCTGCAAGCTCTCAGTATTGCTAATAATTGAGTCAAATTGTTGCCATTCTTTGAGTAGTTTGGGATCAACACGAATGTCTGAATCAATAAGTTCACTGCCCTTTTCTTATTCTTGCTCCTACTCTGGTGTTTTTTCCTTCTCAGGAACTTTTTCTACTGCAGGAGCTTTATGAACAGCTTGTTGTTCAGTTTCTCTTGACTGGATTGTTGGGGTTGTGGCTAATAGGTCTAAGGGTATAGTTTGCAACCTTTGGTCCCTAAGCCTATTAGACGTTTCTAGCCCTTCCTCTTGATACCTCATCCTGGCCAATGTTTTAACTTGAAATAATGAATTAGCTAAGGAAAATAGATCATCGAATTCATCGGCTTTATGATCAAAATTAACAAGTTTGGCTTGAGACGTGACATTATAAGCAACCTGTCGTAGATCATATGGCATGTTAGGAATTGTGGCCAGATTCAGCATTAGCATCTTTTCTATCTCCTTCTCTGCATGCTTGTAGTCATGCAGAGTGAAAATGCCACACCGTAAAGGGAAGATTGGCCACATGTGCTTCTTTGAATCCTTAAGGGTTCTGGATGTCCCTTCTACTGTTATTTGGTAGGCCAACTCTCGAGCTAACAATTTATTAGGCACATACAAGGGAAGAACATGGGGTTTAGTAAGGCTACCAAAAAGCCTTATATAAGTAAATTTCTCTTCCCCAAACCAACTTCCTACTGCTGTTAAATCGATTTCTGCTTCCAGGGATATCCTTGGAGAAGGTTTATTAAAAATAGAATAATATACAGGGAGAATAAAACCATTGCAAATTTTATACAAATGATTTTTGTAATGCGCTTTCCATAATTGTTGGTGGTAAATATGGATTGGATTCGGGTCTTGAGGAGTCCATTTCCACCCAAGTATTGGATACTCAGAATTAAAGCAAATAGTATCCATAATATAAGCACTGTAATAGAACGTGGGGATAATCCGAGAAGTTTTATGCGCATTTGTTCTGTACTCTAAAATTGTTGTGGCTAGTTTATCGGACAAGATATTAGCCCAATCCATCACATAACCATTGATTGCAGCTTCCATTAGGGGAACCATTCCTATGGTGAATTTGGCTAAATCATGTATTCCCCACATCCTACACATCATAGCCCCGACATAACAATAAGGGGAAGCCAAAGAGTCAACATAGTACTTACCGGATGACTCATGCTTGTGCTTTTTGGGGAAATGTCTCCATTGCTTTATCGGGGCTGACTCTGAATCTTTCTCCTTTGCAAACTCTTCCAAGAATGCTTTGTTGTATCGCTTCTCAGGTCGAGGTAAGTGGTACATTTTCATGAGATCCTCAGGCTGAAATGAGCCAAATATCCTCCCATTAGCTGTGCAAAAGGTTCTGTCCGAGACTGGAATTTTCTCCACCACCCATCTTACTACATCAATATATGGCAGGATTTTAGCTCGCGCTGCTATCCTATGAAGATAGGAACAGGCCAATTCTTTAAGAGTTCCTTTGGATTTGTTAGTTGAGTCAGTTGTGGCTTCCTCTGATAATTCCTCGGGCTCCTCTGCTTCTATTAGATTGTAAATTCTCTCCTAGCTAGTGTTTCCAAGACCAAGGCACATTGTATCTGAGATTAATTCTTTCTTGCTTGTTTGGGGTTCTTTAACTGTAGGATCTTTGTTGTGGACTTCTTTGATTTCTTCCCCATTTTCTTTGGATTTCTAGTCTCGAAAGAATTTTTCACAAACAGTTGCAAACCATGATACAGGGGGAGTGTTGCTGCAAGCCAATATGACAATGAATAGAATTATGTTGATTGGCATATGGTAAATAAAAAATTGTTAAGGATTACCATGGATAAAATCGTTTGAAAGATCCATCCTTAACTGCAATAAATAGCCATTTAAACTATCAATCGTGGTAAATACATCATAAATGCCCATCACATCGTTTATATGCCGAATGATTGTTTCAAGCGTGCCTCAAATTTTATTGATCGGCGATCAACAATAAATCGCTAATTGGCAATCGGGAATGTCAAAGGGAAGGCTTTTAAAACTTGCCTTAAATATCTCCGATCATTGAAAGGTGATACAATATAATGCATGCAGACTTTCTTAATGTATATTTGATTTTCAAGATGTGTGCCCAATTAATAGATCACAGTCGGGATTTGGCATGGTCTTTCATATCTTTAACATGTGACTCTGCCTAGTGCCAATTTGCTGATTGCGGTTAGCTTTATCGCATTGGAGGAGTTTTTGGTTAGGCCTCTTCATATTTCCCTTTATTATTGACACGGTCGATTTGCCGATTGCAATTAGTTTTATCACATCGAAGGAGTTGAGGGGCTAGCTTTATTGTCCTTTTTGCATTTGTTCTCCCCAATTACCGATTGCGATTAGCTTTTTGGGTCGGAGAATTGGGTGAGGTCTTGTTTTTGTGTGTGTTTCCCTTAATATTGTGATATGCGATCTCTGATCGCTTTATCGCAATATAAAATGGTTTTTTAATATTTTAAAGGAACACTTTATTTCTTATTTAAAAGGTTCTATAAAATGATTTATTTACATCGGGGCTTTTAACAAGGATTTTTCTTGTGAAGAGATACATACCATTTTATTTACACATCTAAGTAAGTTTATTTTTTAAGGGACCCATTTCATATTAAGATTTTATATAAAGATTTGTATGAAATGGGGGGTTGTTGTACAACACAACACCACACAAAAGTAAAGCATACAAATTTTATAATGAGAGACTCAACCAGATAGTTGAAAGCATCAATGTAACATTTGATGAAGTTCATGGACCAAAGGCTAAGCAAGGAAGCTCATATTCAAATGAACAAGAAACAAAAGAAGAAAAACTAGAAAAATCCAAAGAGGAAGCCTCAGATCAAGTACAATCAAATGAGGAAAATACTTCCAAAGAAGAAGAGACAGGAAATGAACAGTAGGCACCTTCTAAAACTCCCAAGAGATAGTATCAAAAGAACCATCCTTCAGACTAAATCATTGGGGACATCAATGAAGACATAGGAACCAAAAGGAATTAATAGATACACATGCCAGAGCAAGCACATCTTGCACTCTTAGCCACATATGAGCCTAGAAACTTTGAAGAAACTAGTCATCATGAACATTGGGTAGCAGTTATGAATGAAGAGTTGGATCAGATTGAAAAGAATGACACATGGGAATTTGTTCCATGACCAAAGGATAAAAATTTCATTAGTACAAAATGGGTCTTTAGAAACAAGTTGAACGGGGTTGGAAAAGTCACTAGAAAGAAGGAAATATTAGTATGCAAAGGGTATAAACAAGCTAAAGGATTAGATTTCGAAGAGAAATTTTCACCCATGGCCGAGATGGAATCCATCAAAATGTTCTTGGCCTATGCATGTTCAAGAAAGATGAAGGTATATCAAATGGACGTTAAATCAATCTTTCTAAATGGAGATTTGGAAGAATAGGTCTACATTGAAAAAACTGAAGGATTTATGCTTACAAACAAGAAAGATTATGTTTGCAGGTTGAATAAGGCATTATATGGTTTCAAACAGGCTCTTAGAGCTTGGTATGGTCATCTTGACAGCTACTTGCTGAAACAAGTGTTTAAAAGAGTAAATGTTGATAGAAACATTTATGTAAAGGTTGAACATGGCTATTTGACCATCATTGAAGTATATGTGGATGAAATCACCTTTGATAATGATGATGATAGGTTAATCAAGAAGTTTTCATTAGATTTTCAGAATGAATTTGAGATGTCATTACTTGGTGAATATACTTTCTTCTTGGGACTTTAGATATATTAGGAAGATAAGGGTATATTCATATGTCAAAACAAGTATATTAAAGAAATGTTGAATAGATTTAAGATGGGATATTGTAAACCAATCAACACTCCAATGGTGATTGGTTGCAAGTTGAGCATGGATGACATATACAAAGATGTTGACCAAAGGATGCATGGATCAGTGATTAGCAATCTCCTATATGTGACAACTTCAAGGCTAGATGCTATGCAGGTAATTAGATAGGTGGCACATTTCCAATCAACATGAAAAGAATCCCATGTTGTTGTAGTGAAGAGAATCTTTTGATATCTTAAAGGAACATCAGATTTTGCCCTATGGTATCCAGAAGGGAATGATTTAAATGTCACAAATTATACAAATGCAGATTGTGCAAGCAACATTGATTATCGTAAAAGCATTGGTGGATCAACTTTATACTTAGGTGGTTGTCTTGTAGCATAGTTGAGCAAGAAGTAGTCTTCATTTTCCTTATCCACAACAAAAGTAGAATACATAACAACAACAACAACATGTTGTACTCAGGTCCTCTGGACGAAACAAATGTTGTAGGATCTTTAGGTGAAGTTTGATGAGAACATTTCAATGTTCTACAACAAAACCAACGCCATAAAAATTTCCATGAATCCTATCATGAATTCAAAAATAAAACACATTCCTATCAAATATCACTTTGTTCGTGAACAAGTTGCAGAGATTAACATAAAGGTGGAATATATTGGGACAAAGTAGAAAATAGATGACATCTTCATCAAACCTTTACCACGTGAGACGTTTGAGTATCTTTGATGAAAACATGGGATTCTCCCAAGTTCACATTAAAATGCTAAGAGTCACCCTTTTCCATTGTTGTCAAAGAGGAGAGAAGACATGCCAGGAATATCAAAGGCATGGATTCAGAGGAAGCAATGATCACAAGGGGAGTACATGTGTTGCTATCAATGACAAAGGGGGAGA
Organism: Pinus taeda; assembly: GCA_000404065.3. Classification (NCBI taxonomy): domain Eukaryota; kingdom Viridiplantae; phylum Streptophyta; class Pinopsida; order Pinales; family Pinaceae; genus Pinus; species Pinus taeda. The sequence goes on from APFE031044788.1 coordinate 17,853, forward strand.
TTGTTGAAACATGGTTGTCATTGATGACAACCTAAGAAACACTAGAAGATGCCCTACCCTTTTTTACCAAAATTACATGGAAAATCATAGTGTTTCGATTATGGATCATATTTGTTGGATTCTCCGTCGATCTGATTTCTATGGCTCGCCACAAGAGCCTTCACGGTTTGAGAAATATTCTTGTTTGAAGTTGAAGCCCCAATTTGTGGGTAAAAACCCCAAGGGATAATGATGTGGCACCCTATCATTGGCTAACATATTATTCAATTCAAGAAAATAGGGTTTTCATCAAGGTTTGTGGCTAAAATATTCCATGGAGGGTTTCAAAGATTATTTTCAATTTACAAGGGATTTTGGAATCCAAAAAAAATTAAATCCTCATCCCTAAAGGCAGACAACCTCGTCTCTTGGGCTCCAAAAGTTAAAATTCAAATATTTGAATATGGGTTTCCCTCCTAAAATTCTTTAGGTCAAATGCCCCAATTGGTGCCATCCTAAACTATACAAAATCACCTCATCTTACCTGTTAAGGAAAGAATTTTTAACACATAGCATTTGTGATCAAGTTTTGAAATCTTTCAGCCTTGTGGAACAACACTATATAATATGAGAAGGCTATATTTTATGGTTTTTTTATGGGATTTGTTGGGTAAATTTTTGTAGGTGAAGACCAAAGTTTCTTTGCCAATCTCTCAATGGTTTTGGCCCTTGTTAGGGCAACACCACTGTGTATGAGGGCTAGCAAAGTGTGATAAAATTTGAAGCATCTAGGGCATAGTCCTGCACATAGTTTGGATCAATTAGGCATGTCTTGACTAGTGAAGGATAAATAAAATTGATTAAGGATGCGGGTGCAGATGATTAAGGATAAACTCAACCAAAATCCTAAGCAATTGCATTTTCTTCTCTACTTTAGCACTTGAACTTCTTTACGACATATTTTCTATGCATGAATATTCAACTACTTATCTATAAAATGCATCGAAGAAGAAAAGAAATGTTAAATCCCTGTGGTAATCATGCTTTAAGCTTCTCTATACTACGATCCTTAACATTCTATGGCTAGTAAAGGGTGGATCTATGTGCAAAAATATGAAGGAGTTCAACATATATTAGTCCTAAAACTTTCATCCTATTCTAAAGAAATTGGAATGGTGTTATTTGAAGGTCCTTGGCCTATATCCAAGGCCTATTCTTTTTAGTTTTGTTGACTAGTGGGTTATCTCTTCCAAACCATCATTCTTTGTTTCTTAGAATACCTTTTATTTACAAGATAACATCTCTACTAAGGACCATGGTATCAATTGTTTGGGATCTTTGATCATTGTGAGTCCTAAAGAAATATTATTTCCTAAGAAAGAATTGATTTAACATAGAATTATTTGACCTAATATATGTACCTATACCTACAACTCCAAACCAAGCCAACCTAATTGAAGTGCACTTAACAAACAAGGTATGTTTGCAATTATTGAATCTTATAGCCATAATATAGTTATCTTGTGTTGAAGGCATAATTTGAATATTCATCTCCTTCATCAAGACAAAGGATTGAAGATAGTTTGTTGAAGTTTTCCATTATCTAATTCATTCAGTAAGGGTTTTTGAGTTAAATAAAATAGAGGTGCAATGTATACACTGGTGATTCCTATATTAAGCAAGATGTTTACATCGGTTGCATCATTTGCTATAGTAGTCAAGGAATGATAGTTAGACATTGCAATAGCAACATCACTTTGTAGTATTATTCTATCATTTTGTGGCTAGAAGGAATGGTTTCATATTTTGACTCATCATTATGCAACAATAAAGGCTTTGATGTTCGAGTCTCACTGTGATATCATTTGCAACAATATAGTAGTAAGGGTTGCATTGTCCTTGAAGTTCTGCACTTGCCAAAAGTGTTTTTGTCACTATTGTTGTAAGGTCAGGGAGTAAGGGTTTCATTGGTATATATTTTGCAGATGTTTATTCATTGTATGTGGTTCATTGTCCATGGTACGAGAGTCCACATTATCTTGTGAGTGGGTCATTTTCCTTGGTACGGGAGCTCACAATAGCTAGTATGATCTATTATAATTTTTAGGGTGGTTGGATGGTGATAGGTAGGTGGTTGAAGTCACCTTCTGGTTGGAACCTAAAAACACTTTAGGCTGGTAGGGTGGTGCTAGGGAAAGTTGGAGCTTGCTCGGGTGTTGGAGCATCCTTTCAGCATTAGTTGATAAAACTAGGGTGTTGGAGTGTCCTTCCAGTTGGATCTAGAAAATTGAACACTTTTCTAGAGTACTAGGGAGTTGGGGCTTCCCTTTCAGTTGGAGCCAAAGCATTTTATGTACTCACAAAATTATTAGAAAAGCGTTTGGTGGTTTTTCTCTTGGAAGGATTTCCACCTAAAATTTCTGGTGCACAATTCTCTTGATGTGATGATACTTTGTATGTTGTTTATGCTCTAAAATATTAATAAGTTACTAATTTATAAGAAACATTGATTCAAACCCCTCTTAATATTTCCAACAACATTTCCTTACAGGAAGAAGTGACCAAGCATATTTCACTCTCTAGGCACTTGACTTTATAAAGTTAGAAAGTGACTTTTTATATTTAATGACTAAAGAAAGAATTTTTTTTAATAAAGTGCTTGTAACTTTATAAAGTTGGGTCACTTAATTGATTTAAGTGGACCCAATGTGAAATTAAGTCATGACCATCTTGAGATGGTGAAGTTAATCTTATCCATTGAGATATAGGGTTAGGCATTTTAGTCATTAATGATAAATAAAAGGAGAGAGGGAGAGTAAAGAGGCACACTATTCTTCATGAGATTTGGAGAGGAGGAGAAAGAGAGCCAAGGGGAGAAGTTCAACAAGAGGAGCTTAGCTGAAGAGAAAGAGAGAGTGGTCTATACAACAACTAAGGGAGGGCACAAATCCCTAGGAGAAACATGAAAATTGAGGCGTTGTTCAAGATTTAATGCACAACAAGAAGCACAAAAATCAAGGGTTGGTACAATGAATTTAATGCACAAGATGTACAATAGTGGGAATGGTTTTCAACGACTAACTGGGCACAATTTGAGGTTTGTTCCACATAAATTTATGAGTAGCTAGGCACATTTTCCAAGGTAGATTGGGTATAGAAATAGAGGAGTTGTGGTAACACAAAATTTAGGGAAATATGGGCACAATTTTCAAGGGAGATAAGTTTTATTAATTCCTTATTTGATTTCTATAAAATTTCTTTGAGAAATAAAAATTCCTACTCTCTCTTACTAGTTTTTCCTTATGCATTTTTCTAGGGTCATTTGACCAAAACCACCTATGTTAAATTTGTGGGTTGTTAATGTTATTATTAGGAAAACTGAGTAGAGTAGATTCATGTGTTTCAAGTTTGAAAATATCCATGTTTATGATAACAACAAGAAATATGCTGGGTTGGGCATTAAACATGTTGTGACTTCATAAACTTGAAACCAACTTGGGCCTCAACTCAGCTTTTCTACATAAGGGTCACATTTTTTCATGTTTGCAATGCTCAATGTTTATTTTCCAATTGAGTGACTCACTCAAATCTATATGTACATAACTCCATCAATGATTCAAACCCAATTTCTTAGACATGTAATGTGTGGACATGGATACCTCCTTGAATGCTTGGATTTATAAGTATACCTATATTATGCTATGTGATATATAATTTTCCCAATGATAGAAAAAAAAAACATATGATTTTTTGGTTTGTTCCAATAACAAAAATTCATGCCTATCATATCCACACCAAAAATGAAAAGCAAGTGTTAAAAAAGTCTTCTTGAAATCATAATACATTGTTTTAGACCAACACGCTTGTAAGTTTCACTAAGAGAATACATGAACATATTACACATAAACACCAAGGTGTAAAGGATTTGAAGGTCATTCAAAGTCATCATTTATTTGTAAATTATGAATTTATAACCCATAGGTCTCACCAACATGGATCCTCTATAATGTAATATGATTCATGGTCTTGGATTTTTGTAAAGATATTTCATCTTGAAATGACTTGAAGGATTTTTCTCTTAATGTAACTGACATAAAAAAGCCAATTGATTATGCAATTACAATCGAGACTTTTGACTCATGCCTTTATTGTTAATCACTAGGTAAGAAAACAAAAATTGTTACACTTCTCTACTTCAAGGCATACATTCTTTCATTTTGCAATGCTCATTGTTTATATGCCAATTGAGTAACACATTCAACTCTGTATGCACAAAACTCCATCAAGGATTCAAATCCAATTGATCATGTGTAATGTGTGGACATGGAAACCTCCTTGAATGCTTGGATTAATAACTATACCAAATGCTTATGTTGTATGCGTAGGTGTAGATGGGTGCCCAATATGAGTTATTCCACTATGCATTTAACAACAAGTCTTCTTAGGAAAAACTTATTTCAAAAAGTATACTAGCACTACAATTCTTGAATTGGAAAACAAGATAGTGGGAAGTGTTATTATCCAAATCAACACCCTTATAAAAGTCCCAAAGCACACTTGGGAAATGCACCACTATCATCTTAGCACAATATTCCCTTTACTTTAGGGAAGCTCCTTGAAGCCATGGGGGATATCTCAATATATGGAAATGAACCTATAAAGTATATCATTATATGCACAATATAGATCACTTCAAGCAACACACACCTCAATACATAGTTAAATAGATCAATGCCAAAAAAATAATAAAAATGTCTTAAGATAACTTAACAAGAATCTAGGGCATCAATCACCACGAGGGAGAGAGGGTTATAATCTAATTAATTAACTTTTGAAATATAAAATAGATATGCAACAATAGAAATACAAATGAACACTATGATATCACTCTTCAAGCCATAGAAGAAATACCTTTTACCATACAAGAGTGAAAAATTATTGCATAAATAAATGGAAAATGGTATACTTGAGTTACTTCTTGATAACATGCTATTAAAAGGAAAAGGTTGCTACTTTCCACAAATTATAGAATCTGATTTATGAATAAAAATGTAGAAAATGTAGATTTAAAGTAAGGAAAAGCCACCCAAGAGTGTCTAAAAGTACTTTAAATGATAAATCTTAGATGTGTTGGCCATTGAAATATATATAAAATGTAATAAAAACCCAACAATAATAATTTGCAAGTTCAAACGATATAGAAATTTGAAATTATCATTAACTTGTAAAACTAGGTAGTAAATCCCTATAAGGTTTCACCAACAATATCCAAAATGAAATATAAACATAATAAAACACTTAGGAGATGAATTTCACCATTGGATTTTGTTAAATGTGTTTGACAAAAATTCTAGGAATGGAATGTAAGATATAGTAGGGTTAAAATGTAGTTTTTAGAGTTAAACACTAGCTTTTTGGGTTTCACCAAATCTTATTTTTACCTTAAATCAACCAACAATATATCAAATGAAGCTTTCAACCATAAATGTTTGGGGATTTCTTACCCAATTAGGGTTTAAAAAAAAAAAAATTAAAATTATCTTAACCACTCAGACAAAAATGTCTAGAAAATGAAAATAGTATATTAACTTTGCTAGAGATTATTAAGACTTCAATAGGTTTCAAATTTAATAACTTAACATATTTCCTAGAAGCTAATATTGAAAAATGATTAGTTAAAATTTTAAATTATAATGAAGACCTATTAGCTACAAATGCACAGTTGCAAGCAAATTCCTGAGATGTTAAGGAGGAAATCTTCAACATATGTGTCAAATAGGACATAATAGTTCCTTCGATGAAAGAATATATCAAAGAATGGCTAAAGAAATCAGTGCAAGATATCATTAATCTTCAATAACTATTAGATAGTTAGATTAATGACATCCTTCTAGCCATATAACATAGCATCTTCTTCAACAAAAGAGATAGGTCCTTCCACATCATTTTTGTGAGCATCGAAATCCATTGGAGCAATTCTCTTCTTTTTTCCTAGTCTTTGGTCATCCAATTTTCTTGATTATTCCTTTACATCATTTATGTTGATCCATGACTATAACACTTTATTTATTTCTTTCATGTATCTTAATATTTACTATTCCATGGTAGCTTAATCCCTATTCCCTTATGGGATGAATGCATTTATTTTTATAACTTTAAGTATCAGGATTTTGAAGAGTGCTTTAGGCACCTGATTTTCCAAATCTTTGAATTTGTAAAATTATTTTTTGAATCTCACAGAGATCTCCCTTTCGGGAAAGCAATTTAGTTTTGATTATGACACTTATTTTAAAGTAGTATGAATTTCATGAATGTTTTCCTATGCCCTTCATGATTTCCATGAATGAAATTATTCTATATCTCTCTAAATATTTGAATCATTATTCTTTTGTCTTTATCTATTGTCTTGGGTCAATTATGATTATATCACGATAATGAATGGAATGGACATGCTTAATTAAATTTTCATATTTATATTTTTCTATCTACTCTTGTTACCACACTTGGTCCACTCATAAGTGCATGATTTGAATTTATATTATTTCTTGGTATGCTTTGGAAATATGAGTGTGTTGAAAGAGGACTGTAACATCTCTAAAAATTAAAAGAGATTTGTATTTAGGCCGTTAGGTTGAATTTTATTTTTTTACGGGAAAAATATCAACACCGACTCTCCATAATGATGAAAATCATCTAAAAAATGCCAAAATGATGAGTCTAGTGCTCTATCATACTTCCATGTGGCATGCATGGAGTGTGTCCATGTGGAAGCAAATATCCCATATTTTCCTTAGAGAATGATATATGTGATATGCCTTGACAACTATGACATCACCTTGGGTAACGTGAAACTATAATCACCTCTAGGGGTTCATGGCCAAAGTGTGGTACATAAATAAGCAAAAGAGAGTATATGTGGGGTAAAATATGTGTGTGAAACCATAGGTGTGACAACCCTTACAAAGAACAATCACCTTTACATAGAAAATCAGTGCTCCTTTAAATCATGTGTCATATTAGATCCATCTTAGGATGTCTAAATACCTAATAAGAACATAAATTCTCGACTTGATGGGAGTTGCCACCATCAATGAATAGTTGAATAAAGCAATAAAACCAAGTACCATGAGAATGGGGAATAAAAGGACTGGCCTTGACTATCCAATTGAGGGGATTTGAACTACCAACCAACAATTGTACAACAACCATCACATCGTATCCACATACAACAAAATCATCACAATTTTGGCTCATCGTTTGCCACATATTATGAAAAAATGTAGGGTAAAATGCAAATCATTTGAGGTGTAATAGGAGGTTTAATTATGTTACTCGTATATTCTATGGTATCCAATCACCATTAATTTTCACACAAAAAAAAATCCTAGCATAATCACGTAGTTGTTCTCTATTGTTTATTCCATTATTGACATGAATTGAATATGTTTTTTGACATAGTTAGGTCGACAATGACTCCAACGCTCTATCACAAATTATATTTTATGATTGAATGTTCAAACATAATAGAGTATGCAACAACCTACCATGCAGTGTTCTAGATCTATAGAATATATTGTGATTGCTATAAGCCTTGGCCCAAATTTAGTGTGATTATCTTATTAATTATTGTATTAGAAAGACAATTCCACCCACATATCAATAGTTGATACTCCTCTCATCTACAAATCACTTTATTTTCTTTAGTCTTTTGCATTATCCAAATGAATTAAACACACAAAATAATAATAAAATAGTTTCAAGATAAATAGATGAATGTTGTAGCTACCTCTAATATGCAACTAGTTTGGAAACAAGAGTAAGAGGTCAATATAGATGGAACATTTTATAGAAAATTACAATGCTCAAAATATATGGTTTGTATCCAATTCCCATCAATCCTTCTAGTTGACGAGTTTCTCTCAAAATTTAATTCCCTTTCACTTAATGTAAGACAATCCCTAGATCACCCCATAAAAGTAATTTAATATGGAATTCCAATAAGACATATCAAGCAACTAAGAATTAATGGGATGCATTGTCTTTATAACACTTTAAGAGAGAAAATATTGCTTACTAAAATCATATGGACATGTCAATCATTGGTTTAGCTCAATGTACAACTCAGAGAGTCAAGATATAGTTACTAACACTACATACAACATGTATAGTAGTGTGTACAACTAGTTTAAGGGTATAGAAAGGCACAATATTCCATACATTTCTATGTACATGCTTGTTAGAAGGTGGATACAACCATAAGACTCATGAATTCACTTTGTATGGTCTATCTAGATGCCAAGCACCTTAATGGTAAAATAATCATTCTTTGGTGACATAAATATAAGTTTTTCTAAACATATATAATAAACGAACTATACCAACCATTGGCTTGAGGCTTAGAGTAGAATGGATGGTGGTTATCTTAGAGTTATTGGCATTCACAAAATAGTAAGGAAAAATTTGACTCGGGTGTAAAAACTAATGGAAATGCAGTTTCTAATTCTTCATTATAACCATCAACACAACTAAGATAGACTTATTAAACATAGATAAGAACAAAAATAATCTCACACATAGAATTTACACCACGAACACAATGAAATAAAAAAATAATTCATAATAAAACAAACACCATGCTTAACCTAGAAACCCAAATGGGGAAACCAACTTCAAATGTTTGATCAATCTTCATTTGACAAGCTTAAGTTATATGGTATGCTACGAGCTCATGGGCCATTCAATATTTTGCACAACAAGCTCTCTTTTTCATCCTCACCTCTTGGCCAAAGAAATCCTTTGTGAGTTGAACTCATGAAGATATATGAAGGGTTTGTGGAAATGGGAAGGCCAAGCATCATTATCCTTTCATCTCCCAATTCCCAACTTTCTCTCCTATTTAATTTTCTTTTATTTCCTCATTTAATTTCCTTATTGTTGCATGGCCTTTTCTAAAAAATTTAACCTTCATTAGTTGTCATATTTCTTGTGTGTTCGAGTCTTACAACCATTCATTTTTGGTTGGATCTATTTCTGATCACATTTCATTAAGAGGCTTTTGGTATCCAAAAGCATAAAAGAAATTCTTTTCTAGATTAATGTGCATTCTATCTGCTTCTCTAGAACATGGATCTAAACTCTAGCTCTTGGTTACAACACTAACTCTGGCTATGGCCGTCTTATTTCCCTAGTGTAGAAGTTTGTTCATGGATTCTCTACTTTAAGAAATATTTAGATTCATAACTTTGTTTAATCAAAAATCTATTTATATCTTCAATGTGCAAGTCTTTTCATTCTTAGACATAGAGATAATCTTGTTTATAAATTAGATACTTGGGACCTAATTAATTAAAAAAATAAAATTAACCTATAAAATAAAAAGAGATATAGAATCATTATAATTAATTATAAATTAAATTTTATTTAAATAATTAATTAATTAATATAACTTTAAATCAATTTATTAATTATAAATTAAATAATTATAATAATTAAAATAAAATTAATTATATGTTTAATTAATAATTAATTAAACTAATTAATATATTTTATTAAATTAATTATAATAGTCAAAATAAATAATTAAAACAAATAAATTAAAACTGAAATAAATAAATGAAATTAGAATAAAGTTTAAACTAATATACGTAGGCTAAAGTCGGCTTTCACTTTTTAGGATCAATTAGGTTTATATATACACTGGTCAGAGGATTCTTCTCTCAAAACCATTTTTTGGTCCTACTGATGGATCCCCTTTGTGGTTCAAAACGTCGACATGATGAATATGATACTGTGGATAATCCAGAAAATACTACACCAGAGATAATCTTATCTCAACAGCCAAAAAATGCTAAGTTGAATTCTAATCTTTTATTTTTTGGTGAGATCTTAGCAAGATATGTCGTCATACAACGAATCCACAAGAGGAAGGGTGAATTTCCCACTTCCACTAAGGTCAATTTCTTCCCACATAGAACAACCCCCTATTGTTTGCACACACTTATAAACACTTTTCTTCATAACAATGTCATTTAGATGACAACCTTCGTGTGCAATCATTCACATTTTGTCACAATAGTTGATAAATCATTCAATGTATTGATGTATGTTGCATCAATTCCAACAATTTTGAGGATGAGGGAATGCCTCAATATTTGGATAGTGCGAGGGATGTCTCACAGACAACTTGGTGAAACATGGATTATATGTCATTTTGTTTGCTTCATCATTTTCCATGGAGTTTCAAGGAAACCAAATTTCATTGAATTCCACACACAAATCTCTGACACATCCTCAATAAAGGAATATTATATTGTAATATTGAAGGCAACAATTGGACTAAGGTCGCCCTTGGTGTTGACATCAAAATGTTTTCCACTTTATTGGTGATGTTGACCTCCTATGTTATTGTAACTCCCCAAATAAACCCCATTATTAGGATGGAAAAAAAGGGTTCTCTTCATCCCCTTTAGGCTTAAATCTCCACAATCTTCTCTTAATTTTTAGCATCTAATATGATTCAGCTCTAGGTGAAGCCTCCAACACTTTTCTTCCCAATGTATGCTCAACTTCCAATGCTTAAAAAGTTCTTGTTGCTGCTATATTGATCACTTGACATTCTTCTTTTCTCAATATGCCTTTGAGTTTGTTGTTCTCTTGGGGATGAATTTCACCATTCTTCCTTTGAAAACATTTTGGGTTGTGGAACTTTGTTTGCTTCTCCCAACAAGAGGCCTCAATATGGCCCTTATTCCCATAGGAGGAACATGCATCAAAATACCAACAATTGGTAGCTATATAGCCTTTCTTCTTGCGCAATAAGAATCAACATATGTCTTGCTTGATGCACATATGTTGTTCTTATCTTATTATTTTGGAGGATTAACTTGTTGCTTCTTCTAACTATTTGTTTAGGTTCAGTACTTGAACTACCCCTACTCATTATTCCACAATAAAGAGGGGTTGACGGTGTGCTACCCTCTTCATTTATGACTTCTCTTTCTTTTAATGAGCATTACAAATATGCAACATCTCTTGCCTTCAAAAAAGTAATCTTTGTGGCCATGGAATTTCTCATTGTACCAGTGAAACCCATGCCTTCATGCTTTACCCTCTATTTAGCTACAATGGGGCTTATGATGCCTTGACTTCTCTTATCTATCCCTTGACCATCATAGCCAATATCTCTTAAGATTTTTGAACCAATCTCTTTGATGTTCTTTGCAAAATCACTAAAATTCTCTTAAGAAAGATATTAAGGTGAGCTTACAATGATAATGTTGTTGGATTCTATAGAAAAAATGGACATTTTCTTTATTTCCTTGTTCTCTTGGATAACTACCTATAGTTTTGCAAATTTCTCCTCCTTCATTGCCAATTTGTGGTGTATCTTAGCCATTAATCTAAGTGAACCTCTCCTACTACTAGTTATCCATCTAGATGAGATTATCTCCTAGTTGCATACGTTGAACTTTACATTTTACCAATCTACCATACAACATTGAAGGAGTGTTTACATGAAACAAAACAATTCTTTAGCAATGACAATAATTTTGTAGAGGCCTAAAGGTCCTTTTCAATCATTACTATCCTTTGGTCAAAATTTAGTACCTTTTCCTTCAAGCACTCATTTTCTTCTTGAATCTACGCATTGATGTATTCTTTAGGCTTTCCAACTCTCTTTTCTACACTTTACCTATGTTGATTTTTATTTCTCTTCAAATTTCTAGAAATAACATCACAATTAGGGATTTCAATGCTTTGACACCAATATGATCCATAACACAAGACTTATAACCCACACATCTCACCAACATGGATCCTCTATGAAAATGTAATATAGTGTTAAGTTATGGTATGTTCTATGCTTAGAGTAGTTTAATTATCTTTCTTATTATTATCCACAGATTAGCAATCACATGTACATTAAGTAAAGTGCAGATAGAACATTAAACAATCAACAGAAAACAAGCCAAGACAAGAGACACAAGATGTGGCGGCTAGCTAGGGACAAACCCCAATATGGGGAAACCCTTTGATCAAATCTTCTTTTATATTCACTAATTCAGCAGAGAGAAATAGTACAAAGATCTTATTTATATCAGCAGCAGCAAACCCTAGATCGAACTCGTCAAGTCTCCATTGGTGAGTCATTCACCGTGCACCAGTCCAAGACTTCGTCGTGCACCAGTCCAAGATTTCGCCACGTATTAGTCCAAGACTTCGCCACATATCAACCTGAGACTTCGCTGTGCACCAGTCTAAGACTTCATCGCACATCAGTCCAAGACTTCGCCGTGCACCAGTCCAAGACTTCGAATGACTTGTTTCGGCTCGGGTGAGAGAGAGAGCCTTTCTGCATAGGAGAGAGAAAAGACTCTTTTTTTGCGAAGGAGAGAGAGAGATATGATGAGAAGTGAGTGACCAAATGAGGAGGACTCGTCCTGAATTTATATCCAAACGTTGAAGGTGAATAGATGTGTCTGTTGGGCATTTGAGCCTACATAAGTTGTTGGCTGACTTTGATATTTTGTCAATAATCAAAATAAATTCATATCTCCATAAATACTTATCGGAATCGGATGATATTTAGATCAATCCTACACCTCTCAACGAGAGGAATCTAGGAAAAATATTATCAGCCATGAATAAGGTGACCCACATGGAGTTTGGCCCTAGTTTCCAATTTTAATACTCCCTCTCAACTAGGGAGAACTCCATCTGAAATTCATATGACCGTCGCTATTATTCATCCATCAAATGCACTACCTTGTACAACTTGACCCCTGCTCTGCTTTGTTCTGCTCTGCTCTGCTCGAACTATGAAGAAGAAGAAGTGATCGAGGATGTCTCATACCATCCTCCACTGACCTGAAGTCAATCTGGAGTGTGTACCACTTTCACTAGTCCCAGACCAGTCCTCTACTGACTCGAAGTCAGTTTCAGAGGGTGTACCACTCTCACTGGTTCCAGACCAGTATCATTGATCCCATATCAATGGAGGTCATCCTAGCATAGGGAGTACGATAGAAACGATGTTGCGTCCATTGATAGAACTACTATGGTACCTATCCTCATTTCCCTGCTCATTGATCAGATGAGAGGTACTTCCCATGAGTCCCAAACTGCATGGGTAGGATGCCTCAACAGGAGAACTAATCATCCTATCCACAGGAGAATGAATCATCATGTCCAGTGGATGCCACAGAGAACTAATCATCCTGGCCTACAGGAGAACGAATCATCATGTTCCACAATCACCATGGAGAACGAATCATCCTGGCCCATAGGAGAACTAATCATCCTGTTCCATAGTCGCCACGGGGTGTCAGGGGAAGGTTGAACCTTTTACCCTGTACAAGGTGCACCAACAGGGGATGGTGAGTTACCCTATGGTCATATGTTGCTCCAAGAAGTACCCCGCGCCCCCCTGGAGCTCCCAGAGCTCAGTACATCATACTTGACCCTCAAAAGAGGGTCTCTAAATGACTCCAAGTCGTTCTCGGAAAGTCATAAATTTGACCTTTCCTAAGGGCTTTGTCAAAATGTCGGTAACCTGTTCATCTGTACCGATATGTTGGAGTCTTATAGCTCCCCACTGTACCATGTCACGAATATAGTGGTACCTGATATCGATATGCTTGGATCGATCATAGAATACGATATTCTTTGATAAATGAATCCCACTCTGGTTTTCACATAGGATCATAGTGGTATCCAATGTAAATCCAAGCAGCTCACTAAAGAGCTTTCGTAACCAGACTGCCTCATAAGAGGCCATGCTAGCAGCAATGTACTCGGCCTCGGTAGTGCTCAAAGCCACAAAATTCAGTGTCCTACTTATCCAGGATCTCAAAGCAGATCTAAGGAGAAACAACACCCGAAAGTGCTCTTACAGTCCACCACATTGCTTGCCCAATCAGCATCAGTATATCCAAGTAGTCTCATATTTCCGACAATGTATCTTAACACATAAGTAATTGTTCCACGAAGATATCTCAGTAGATTCTTAGCACCAATCCAATGTATGTGGTGAGGTTCAACCATGTGTTGACTCAACATGTTGACTGCAAAGCATATATCTGGATGGGAGTTCACTAGGAACATCAATGCTCTGACGAGTTAACGATACTCGATGGTATTTCGTAAAATAGGTCCAGCAGCACTACCACTTAACTTCTTGAAGTCAAGCTCCATCGGGGTGGTTACAAGCTAGTAGTCCACCATGCCGAATCTCTCCAATATCTTCACCACATATTTTCCTTGAGATAGGAAAATCTCCCTTGGTTTCTTCCAGACTTCCAGTCCTAGGAAATAGTGCATAAGTCCTAGGTCTTTCATATTGAACTCAGAAGTTAGCTCCCTCTTACATTCATGAATGAGAGGGTCTGCCCCTGTTAGAAAGAGGTCGTCAACATATAGCACCAGTATGAGAGGCTTGCCATCTATAACCTTAAAGTAAAGGTTGGGGTCAGCTTCACTCCTAGTGAATCCCAACTTCATCAAGTAGCTATCGATCCTCTCATACCATGCTTGGGGTGCCTGCTTTAGCCCATAGAGGGACTTCTTCAACCTGCACACATGAGATTCTTGATCATGAATCTCAAATCCTTCGAGTTCCTCCACATAGACCTCTTCTTTGATTGAACCATATAAGAACGCAGTCTTGACATCCATCTGATGTAGGTTCAATCCTTGCGAAGTAGCAAGGGCTATGATCGAGTGAATGGTGGTATATTGGGCAACAGGTGCAAATATTTCATCATAGTCTATACCTTCCTTCTGGGAGAAGCCACGAGCGACAAAACGAGCGTTATACTTTTCTGCACTTCCATCAACTACATGCTTTATCTTGTAAAGCCATTTTGAAGTGACAACTGCCTTGTCTTGGGGTCTAGGGACTACATCCCAGACTTTGTTCTTCATAATAGACTCATATTCTTTGGTCATAGCATCCTTCCATACTTGATGCTTGACGGCATCTATGAATGATGAAGGCTCATTTTCGATGATCATGCTCATGATGGTCAGGAATCCCTGGTACCTGTTCGGTTTGTTACTTTCATGGAAGGTTCCTCGAGGTCTTGTGTGTCCTTCAGCATCATCAAGTGTCCCCCTAAGCCATGAAGGCCTCTTCCTTGAAGAGGAGGGCTCAGGCGGAGGAGCATCAATAGGATCTAGGGGTTCTTCCACATCGAGCATTGTCTCATCTTCTTTTTCTTTCGGTTCCCTGGTGTCAGCTTCTTGAGTGTTCCTCAAAGTAGGAAGATTGTCCACCTTGTTAAGGACCATATCTTCGTCAAAGGTGACATCATGATTAATATCGACTTCCCTTTGACCAGCTACATAGATTCTATAGCTCTTAGTATATCCGCTGTAACCCACAAATATTCCTTTCTTTCCAGATGCACCCAATTTATTCCTTTTCTCTTTTGGCACATGAAAATATACAGGGCTTCCAAAAATTCTAAAATGAGATACGTCAAGTTTCTTACCGATGAACATTTCTTTAGGAGTTTTGGAACCCAATGCTTGATGAGGGCATCGATTTTGTACATATACAGTGGTGTTCACAGCTTCGGCCCATAGAAACTTCGGAAGTCTTTGATCATGGAGCATAGCACAGACAACTTCCACAATTGTACAGTTCCTCCTTTCCACCACACCATTCTGCTTAGGAGTATAGGGTGTAGTGGTCTCCCTCTTAATTCCAGCCTCTTTGCAAAAGTCATGAAACTCATTGGATTCATATTCAGTCCCATTATCAGTCCTTAGGATCTTGATCTTCTTTTCGGTTTGATTATCGATCAAGGCTTTGAAGTGTCGAAACCAGGAGAACACTTCATCCTTATTTTTCAAGAAATATATCCAAGTCTTGTGAGAATAATCATCGGTAAAAGTGAGGTAATATAAATATCCTCCCAAAGAGTTCATAGGCACCATATCGGATATGTCTGAGTCAACCAACTGCAATATATCGGAGGTCTTGCTTTGGCTTGAGGGGAATGGTCCCCTTTTGAGCTTCCCTTCGGCACATATTGGACATACACCTTCTTGCTCTAATCTGAACTCAGGCATCCCATTTACCATTTTTCATACATCAAGTAGACCTTTATAATGAAGGTGATCAAACCTCTGATGCCATAATTCAGACTGAAGAGATGTGTCACAAGTCATGACACCCAACGGACTTCCTCCGACCTAATATAATGAATCAACTCGAAACCCAAGAGTAAAAGCATCTTTAAAGTTCTTTTTCCATACACGTACCTTGTCATTGCTGAAAGCCACCTTGTAGCCTTTGTCTTCCATTGCCGAAATGGACGCCAAGTTCTTTTTGAGATCAGGTACATATAATACATTTTGTAAGTGGATGGTATTACCCTGATTTAGTTGGAGAGTGACATTTCCTACGCCTTTCACGGGATATTTTGAATTTTCTCCAAGAACAATTTCCAGGTTGGTTTCTTTCGCTACTAGATTATAGAGAGCTTCTTTGTAACCAATGAAGTGCCTTAAGGTGCCACTATCAATAAGCCAAATTCCCAACGAGTCCGAGGGAGTAGTAGTAGATAGAACAGCTAGTAGATAATATTCATGTTGCTTATTGTCAACAGTGTTAGATTCATACTTGGAATTTCTTGCCTTCTTGAATGGTTTTCCTCTTCCTTGATTTTTGGCACTTCTTTTAGCTCTGCCATTTGACTTTCCATTCCTTTGATTGCTTTGAAAGGGATTTTGATCATCATCCCGGTGTGAGTCCCTTTTATCAGGGAACTCCCTTGCATAGTGACCTGTTTTATTGCAATTGTAACATCGTCCTTTTCTTCCACCCTTTGGTCTAGCCTTTCCTTTGAATTTAGCCCTGGAATTGTTTCTTCTTTTAGTATGAGAAGAAAAGGCAGAGGGATAACCTTTAAGTATGGGTATTTCTTGCTCTTCCATCCTTGTTTCTTCTTGAATGCACTTGGCCATTAATTCCTCAAATCTAGGAATTACGTTATTGTTGCGAAGAGTAGTCCTGAATATATACCATTCAGATGGTAGTCCTCCAAGAGTGGTGAGTGTCATTTCCCTGTCAGGAATTATTTCCCCAATAGATAGGAGATCATTCTTGATCTTGGTGATTCTTAAGAAGTATGCTTGCATAATCTCATCTTTTCCCTCCTTAATTTCCTTCAGCTTATTTCTAAGAAACAAGACTTAATTTGCATCATTAACTTTAAATAAACTCACTAGTATATCGTAGATTTCCTTGGAGGTGTTCAACTCAGAAACATAGGCCAACAAGCGTTTGTCGATAAAGTCCTAGATGATCTTCTTTGATTTGATTTCTCCCTTGGTCCATTTGTTCCTAGCAACAGAGGATGTATTTGATGGTGCCTCTCGCATGATCCAACACTTCATGTTCTTCTAATGTTAGATCGAGAGACATCTTCCATCCGTGATAGTCAGACTTCTTGGAGTTTGTCTTCAGCAGGGAAGTGTGTTGAGGACCCCATGATATCTTTCAGATAGCCTTGCCAACCTTCTCTTCGGTGATTTCTCTTGCTCTTGCTTGGGCTTTGTCTTCACCTCAGCTCTGATCCCATGTTAAGTTATGTTATGTTCTATGCTTAGAGTAGTTTACTTATCTTTCTTATTATTATCCACAGATTAGCAATCACATGTACATTAAGCAAAGTTTAGATACAACATTTAACTGATCAACAGAAAACAAGCAAAGGCAAGGGACACAAGATGTGTGGCTAGCCAAGGACAAACCCCAATATGGGGAAACCCTTAGATCAAATCTTTCTTTTATTTTCAATAATTTAGCAGAGAGAAATAGTATAAAGATCTTATTTATATTAGCAGTAGCAAACCCTAGATCGAACTCGTCAAGTCTCCACCAGTGAGTCATTCACCATGCACCAGTCCAAGACTTCACCGTGCACCAGTCCAAGATTTTTCCGTGTATCAATCCAAGACTTCGTCGTGCGCCAGTCTAAGACTTTGTTGTGTATCAATCCAAGAATTCGATTTGCACCAGTCCAAGACTTCGTTGCGCATCAGTCCAAGACTTTGTCATGCACCAGTCCAAGAGTTCGAACGACTTGTTTTGGCTTGGGTGAGAGAGAGAGCCTTTCTGCACAGGAGAGAGAAGAGACTCTTTTTCTATGCGGGAGAGAGAGATATGATGAGAAGTGAGTGACCAAATGAGGAGGAGTCATCCTGTATTTATATCCAAACGTTGAAGGTTAATAGATGTGTCTGTTGGGCGTCTGAGCCTACATAAGTTGTTGGCCGACTTTGATAATTCGTCAATAATCAAAATAAATTCATATCTCCATAAATACTTATCGGAATCGGATGATTTTTAGATCAATCCTACACCTCTCGATGAGAGGAATCTAGGAAAAATATTATCAGCCATGAATAAGGTGACCCACATAGTGTTTGGCCCTAGTTTCTAATTTTAACATATAATTTATGGTCTTGGGGTTTTGTAGAGATGTTTTCCCTTAAATTGACTCTAAGGCTTCTCTTCTTAGTGTATGCTACACACAATGACCCACTTACAATGCAATTACAATTCAAACTTCGGATTCAAGTGCTTTTTATGTTATCAGGTAGGAAGGCACTGAATGGTTATACTTCTTCTTTAAGGCTTGTGTTCCTTCGTGTTTGCAATACTTTATGTTCAAGTGCCAACTAAATGACACACACTCAAGTTCAATATGTGCAAAACTTTGTCAAGGATTCAAAATCTAATTCCTCACATGTGTAATACGTGGACATGGATACCTCCTTAAATGCTTGGTTTTCTAACAATGCCAAATACTTACCTTTGTATCTGTAGGTCTAGATGAGAACCCAATAATATCTCATCCACTTTGTATGATATTAATAAAAATTTTCTAATGAAAAACTTATCTAAAAAAATACAACACCACCATAATTCTTGAATTGGAAAACATAGTGGGAGGTTTAATTATGTTCCCGATCTATTCTATGATATCTAATCACCATTCGTTTTTCCTTTTAGTGGTTACATTAATTTAATGTGGTTCTTGACACATAGTCCCATCAATAATGCCTCTTACAATTCTTATATCACAAATCAAATTTTGTGATTGAATGCCCAAGCATAATAGTGTGCATGTAGCTATGTACCATCTGGTGTTTTAGATCCATAGAATCCACTGTGATTTCTATTTTCCTCATCCAAAAGTGAGTGTGCTCATATCATTAACTATTGTATTGGTGAGACAGCTCCATCATATATCAATAGTTCACACTCCTCTCATCTACAATCTACCTTCTTGTCTTTTTTTTTACATAACACAAATGAATTAAAGGCACAAGACAGTAACAAAAATAGTTTCATGATAAACCAATGTATATTGGAGATCCCTCCAATATATACAATGTGTTTGGGGATGAGCGTTATGCTAATATAGATGGCACACTTTATAGGAAGTTACAATGCTTAGAATGCATGGTTTGTATCCAATTCTCTTCACTCCTTCTAGTGTATGGACGTGTCTCAAATTTGATTCCCATTTACTTATTTTATACAAGACAAATCACATAGCATCCATATATGGAATTTAATATGGCATTACAACACTTTAAGAGAAAGAGATTGTTGCTAATTATAAATCATATGGACATGGCAATTGTTGGTTAGATCAACGTACAACTAAGAGAGAATAGACATGACCTACCAAGGCCATGTATGGCTTGTATGGTGATGTGTATGACTTGTTTAAGCAGGTGTATTACATCAATGCTCCATAAATCACTACATGCCAAATTTCTAGATGTTTACAACCACGAAACGCATGAATTCATTGGGTGTGGTATGTATAAATGCCAACAATCTCAATGGTCATATAATTATTGTTCTTCTAGGAAATAATAGATAGTTTAGCAAAACAAATGCAACAGCAAATTATAGTTTCCATTGATTTTATACTTAGAGTGAAACATATAACAATTATCTTAGAGTTGTTGGCATTCACAAAATTCGAAGGAAAAATTGACTCATGAGTAAGAACTAATAGAAATGAAGTTTGGAATTCTTCATTATATGTTGAGAAATGTAAGTAGTTTCGGTCTTCATTATTATTGTACTCATTTAAATATGTATCCTATGTAACAAACAAGAAAATAAAAGAAAAGTTATTATTATTAAAGCATGGGTTTCATGCTCATTATTGATGGTCTTCTAGGTAAAAGCATGTTCTTTGTGCTTACAGGGTTTGTTAGGTCTTAGGATTTATTGTCATGAGTCAAAGGATTCAACGCCATGTTTATACGACCCTTCTAGCTAAAAATATACTTGTAAAAGAATTAGTTTTTAGTCTAGAAAGTCACAGAAGCTCCAAAAGTACAAGTCGTCCCTGGGATCATCAAGCCGGCGTAAAGGAGGGAATTTGACCCCTAGAAACAACTATGTAAAGAAGTAGTTAGACCCCATTTGAAGACACTCATACACACAAGTTTGATCTATCCATAAATAGTTTGATCTGAAGTTGGAGGAGTAGAAAAATAGAGCGAAGGTCTTGGAGAAGGAAGAAGGACAAAGTTTCTTGTTTTTGGGCTCTATCTCTCTCACACATGTGACAATCTAGGGTTTTTGGTCCTGCAGAAGGAGGCCGAAATCACAAGTCTAAGTTGTAGTAGGATGGAGTACATAATCTTGTAGTTGGAAGGGGGAAACCATACATTGACCTCGTTGACCCTGGGAGAGCTCCCTTGCTCTAGTATGGTTTAAGAAGGAGGCTAGATTAGGGTTTCCAAAAAGTTGCAGAGTCAAAATTGCAAGGTCAAAGTAGTAGGACAAGTTGCAGTATTGAAGGTGGTAGGTCGAAGTTGCAGTATTGAAGTTGGCTGGTGCAGAATCAAGGAAATACTTGAGGAAGGGTTGACTTGGTACTAGGAGAAGGACTTGCTCTAAGGTTTGGGTCCTTATATCTCATTTGAATAAAATTCTAAGAAGAGAAGAGTTTTTGGGTTTTACTCTCGGGGGGGTTTTTCCATGGCTAAGAGCCTAATATATGTGTCCTCTATTGTTTTTGTTACTATTCTTGATATTGTTTGATGAAAAGGTATGTTGAAATTTGTAACTAGGTTCGGTCTTCATAAATGCATTTGAGTTGTACTTATCAAAATAATGAAGAAAATATTTTTATTATTATATCTATGAATTATTAAAGCATGGGTTTCATGCTTGGGTCATCATGTTTTAGGTCAAATTACCCATTTAGGACTTCTAGGATTTATTCTGAGTCATTAGAGTCATTGTACATTAAAAGAGACCCTTCTTTGGCTTTCGAATTATGTAAAAAGAATTATTTTTTAGTAAAAAAGGAATTTAGTCTCCTCCACACAAATTCGGCCTCAAGACAAGTAATTGAACTTCTCTAGAAGGCTATAAATACAAGTTAGGTCAAATTCATTTGGAGAATCTCACTCAGTCACTCATAGTTCGATTTTTAAAGCTAAAAGCTGGAAAAGTGCGAAGTTGAGAAAGGGATAGAGAAGAAGCTGGAAAGAATTGTGATTTTTTGGAAAGGGATAAAAGACCTCAAGATCAAAATTTTGGGACAAATCTCACTCTGTTCTGAAGTGTATCAAGGGAGATTGAAGTTTTCCAAGTTTGGTTGAAGCTGTTGCTATTACTACTATTGGGTTGAAGCTGCTACTGGGTCAAAGCTGTTAGTGATGCTTCTAGGTCGAAGTTGCTTGTGAAGGGTTTTCATTTACAAGAAGTATTGATGGATGACTTGGTGTGGGGGAGTCTCTATTTGGGTATAGAGTCTTGGATTATCTCGAGAAACTATTGAATATGTTGACTGGGTTTTCCCCTAGATAGGGGTTTTTCCCTGGCTGTCTGCCTACATCTGTTGTCCTTGTGTTATTGTTCTGGTAATTGCTTGATGAACTAAAAGATAAAAGAAGAACATAAAGATAAAAGAATCACAAGTAATTATCTATATAAGAAAATATTTATTCCTTTCTAATTTTCTAACATGGTATTAGAGCTAAGGTGAAGAAGGAAAAAGGAATCCTTGAGTGTCTACTAGAAGGGATCTAAAGGATTGATCTAGGGATCATATAAGGAGCTCTTATTAGAGAAGAAGCTCACTATATTCAAGGACAATTGTAGGTTTTAACCCCATACAAAAATTACCTGCATACGAATTCTAAAACACAAAAAATAAACAAGAGAGAAAGCATAACACATAAAACAAATATACACAGAGATTTTCCCCTGGATTCCAAAATTGGGACTACCAGATTGATTTTTCATTATATTCCTTTCAATGTTATAATACATATATATACATGTCGAAGCATCCAATACCATGGACCAAAAACCATCGCGCCCAAAACCATGTGCGAGAACCATGCACAAAACCATAGATAGGTCCACCCACTTAATATAGGGTCAAAAAAAAAAAAATTCCTCGGGGCGCTGCCCCAGACCTCATAGAGGGGGGCTAATCACCCCCCTCAAACCCCCTATGACCCCCCTGCTGCGCAATTGATGCAACAAAAGAATATAACACAACCTAAAAACAATGTCTAACACATTAAAGAGAGAACAAATTGGAAGGAGCATCAAACTACAAAATCTTGAAGGAAGAGAATTTACCTCATTCTTGAAAAGAACAAGGTCTTGGATGTGGTCAGAGGAAAGGTGAAGAAACCTATCAAAGAATCTAGTGATGCAGCCAAGGTGAAGTATAGAAAATTTGAGATATTGGCTATAACTCTTATGGTAGAAAGCATAAAGGACAATCTTGTCCCATACATTTCCAATATAGA
The DNA here is from genome assembly GCA_000404065.3 of Pinus taeda. Taxonomy (NCBI): domain Eukaryota; kingdom Viridiplantae; phylum Streptophyta; class Pinopsida; order Pinales; family Pinaceae; genus Pinus; species Pinus taeda. The sequence continues at coordinate 40,647 of APFE031044788.1, forward strand.
CCATGCTCAAGAAATGTATGAAGCATTGACAAAATTGTTCACTATAAAAAGTATTGGTCAAGCAACAAGTTTGAAGAATGAGTTAAGGACTGCTAAGATGAAAAAGGATGATACTGTGGCTTCCTTCTTTGTAAGGATATCAAGGATTAGAGACGAACTTCAAGCCATAGACTAAATAGTACTAGAGAAGGACCTAGTAATCACAACACTATTGGGATTACCACCTACTTGGAGTTCTTTTGCTTTAGGTCTCCATAGTTGGAAAGAAACGCCCACCTTTGAACAATTATGGAATGCTTGCACCCAAGAAGAAATGATAATTTCATTAGTATCCAACAACAAAGAATAAAAGGTGTCAAACACATACTCCGCCTCTTACAAGAAAGGACACTCCAAGAAGTCAAGAGGGCCAAGAAAGAAGGTTGATATGTCCAAAATAGAATGATACCAATGCCACAAGATGGGTCACTATAGAAGTGATTGTCTTGACAATCCGAAGAACAAGAAGAGAAGCATGGATCAAGCCCATGTAGTTGAAGAAGGATATCCAAAGAAGACTAAGCTTGAAGAATTGGATTTAAGGGACTTACACTACTAAAGTCCTTTGATATAAGATTTAGTTATTGCTTTTCTATTTCTAGCTTTTGTAGGTCTAGCATTTTGGATATTTTTTTATTTGTTCTTAAGGTTAGAGGTATCCCTCAAGCTTGGAGGGAGCCCTCACCAATCTCAAAAGAAAAGTATCCTATTACCATTTTAATTTTTAGTTTTCCTCACTTATCTAGTTTTGTTTGCATTAAATACTAATCCCATTTCTACTATTATTTTCCTTGTTTAGGAAAACTTATTTAAGACTCAAGGAAAAAGGCCTCACAAAACAAGCATTGGAATTACAAGGTTTGTTAAGAAATAAGAGGTATGTTTTGAATTAAAAGTTTTGTTCTCTCCATATTCATTCTTGATATACTATTACTAACATATTTGTATCTAGCTTTCTTGAATCTTAAAGATTCTTGATTGGGTGATTAATCATTAGATAGATCTACCCTCCTCATATATTTGATTACTCTTGTGGAACCCTAGCAAGGTTCATTGTGAAAAATGCTAACTTAAGGGTATGTCAATGATTTTGTGTGAAACCCTAACCTGGTTAGGGTTATTGTTGAAAGAAAATGTGTGATGTTCTGATGAAGTCATGTTTGGGGTTTTGATATGGTTATGGAAACCCTAACTTATTAGGGTTGAATGGTAATGTATGAAATTCTGAACCTTTCAAGTAATGGTAATTTAGGGTTTGTTATGTTTTGTATTGAAACCCTAGATCATTAGGGTTTGGTATAAGCAATACTCTTATAATGTCCTAGAAATGAAATCCTTGGTATTTGTGTGTTTGTCCGATCAAACCCTAGTCTCATCAAGTATGTTATTTGTCTAACCCTTATTGATATTTATGTAGTTGGGTTTGACTAACACATGTTATGATATGCTTGTACATGATGATGGAATTCTAGATGTATGATTTGACCTAACTATTGATGGTCATGAGTCCTACGGTTTGGAACTAAGCCTAGTCGAAGTTTGGTTATCTAGGATGCAATATTTGTGAATTCTATGACTTTGTATTTAAAACTTAATAAAAGTCCAAATCTATGATATATGATGATAATGTGATAATTTGAGATTTGTGTAAGATTGTGGAAATCTGAATTTGAGTTATGATTGTTGGGAATAAGTAAGATCTAGGGTTTAAAACAAATCCTAGTGGAAGCTAGTCATGTTGTTGATTGAGCTGTGATTGGTTTTTATTAGTAAATCTCATGTATGAAATCTAGGGTTTGTATGAAACCCTAGTGGTAAGTCTAACATATGAATTCTGAAAGTTGTTAGATACATTGTAGTTCTATATTTGTTTGAATTGTTTCTAGGGTTTGCAATATGATGTAGTAGGGTATGTCATACCTCTGAAAGGAACATTGAAACCCTAGATGTAGTAAAGGTTGTTATGAAATGCTCAAAGTATTGATGAAGTAGTCTAGGGTTTATGACAAAAAACCTAGCAAGAAGTTGAAAAGCAAGTGTCTCTTCTATGTAACTAAGTTTAAAACATGAATGCTTCCATGATTTTGATATGGTTAACGTCATGCTCCTATAGATTTGGTTGTACTTGCTATCTAAGTTGTGCAGGTACATAATCTTCAAGATGGTGAAGATGCTCGTAAAGTAAAGTTGATATGATAGGCATGATGAAGAAATTTTTAATGGTCATGAGAACTCTGATCAGAAGGACAGAATTCATGAAAGATTCTCTGATGTCATGGAAAAGAAGATGAGCCCCCTAAGTTAAGAGGGAGTTTGGATGAAAGAAATCTCCCTAAGTTAAGAGGGAGCTAGGACAAAATGAATCTCCCTAGTTAAGAGGGAGGTCAATGTAGTTTGTAGGTTTGTTGAGGTAAGAAGAGCCATATCTATTTGTAGGATATGTTGTTGCATGAAAAGTAGGAAAGGAAGTTGTATGGTTGTGGAATATTTTGTCAAGATTCATTGGGAAAGCTCTAAGTCTTACTGTGAAAGGTTGAGAAGCAACATCAAGATGTTTGAAAGACCCCATAGGTTTGTATTTATGTACATTTAAAGGTTTGTTACTAATTGGGGTTGTGTTTGTATAGGTAAATCTCTCGGAGGTTTGATAACATGTTTTACATGTTTAGTGTATTCATTCAGTTTGATTAGAGAGATTTGTTACCGATTTGTTTGATTGGGGAGGATTTGTTGCCTATTAGTATAATTGGAAGAGTTGAGGTTTTGTGTGTAAGACACATTACCTGGGAGGACATTTGGTCGAAACTATGTGTTGATGTCTAATTCCCAAAGTAGGGAGGGTGGCATTGGTCATAGAGCTCTAACCTTAGATGCACACCTAGATCCCTGGGTTGATGGTTAGTACGTAAGCCTGATGGTACCTAGAGAGGCTAAAAGCTTTAGTCCATCTTAGTACCACCTGGATAGATTTCCTTGGTCAGGAACCTAGTCCATGGCATTAAGGTGCCTAAATTGTTGGAGGACCTTGGATATATTTCCCTGGTTAGGAATCTAGTCCATGCAATTGTGATGCCTAAAATTCTTCATAGTTCATGTGTTCTGAGATCTTCCTTGTACTTATACTGATTAATACCTCCCTAGTTAAGAGGGAGTGTTGAAATTTGTAACTAGGTTTGGTCTTCATAAATGTATTTTAGATGTACTTATCAAAAGAATGAATAAAATATTTATGTTATTATTTCTATGACTTATTAAAGTAAGGGTTTCATGCTTGAGTCATCATGTTTTAGGTCAAAGTCCCCATTGAGGACTTCTAAGATTTATTCTAGGTCATTAGAGTCATTGTACATTAAAAGAGACCCTTCTTGGGCTTTCAAATCATGTAAAAATAATTATTTTTGAGTCAAAAATGAATTTAGTTTCCTCCACACCAAGTCAGTCTCACGAAAATCAAGTCGACCTCAAGACAAGTAATTCGACCTCCCTATAAGGCTATAAATACAAGGCAGTTCAAATTCATTTGGAGAATCTCATTGACTCATAGTTCGAATTCTTAAGCTGGAAACTAGAAAAGTGAAAAGTTGAGATAGGGCTAGAGAAGGAGCTGGAAAGAAGTGCGAGTTTCTGGAAAGGGATAGAAGACTTCGAGATCAAAATTTTGGGACAACTCTCACTCCATTCTGAGGTGTATCAAGGGAGATTGAAGTTCTCCAATTTTGGTTGAAGTTGTTTCTACTACTATTGTTGGGTCAAAGCTGCTACTGATGCTTCCAGCTCAATGTTACTTATTAAGGGTTGTCATCTACAAGAGGTATTGAGGGTTGACTTGGTGTGGAGGGAGTCTCTATATGAGTCTAGAGTCTTGGACTATCTCGAGAAACTATTGAAGGAAGAATTATTGATTGGGTTTTCCCCTAGATAGGGGTTTTTCACTGGTTGTCCACCTACATCTGTTGTCCTTGTGTTATTGTTCTCATAATTGCTTGATGAACTAAAAGATAAAAGAACAGACAAATAAAAGAATCACAAGTAATTATCTATATAAAAAAATATTATACCTTTTTTGATCTTCTAACAAGATCCAACTAAAGAACATAAAGAAGCTAAATAAGTTTCACAAACAAATATCAAGGTTAAAGGAAAAAAATATTAAAAGTAGCCACTATCCATTTTCCAACATGGTATTAGAGCTAAGGTGAATGGGGAAGGAAACTGAAAGGACATTAGTTACTTTTCAAGGGGAGGGAAAAAGGAAACTCTTCAAGAAGAAATTGATTGTCAAAAGGATCATTTGAGAATGGACTCAAGGAAGGAGGATTTCCATATTAAAGAAGATCGAGTTCACATCAAGCTCGCATCAAAGGAAGATCTGAGATGAAGACTTCAAGAAGAGTGTTGATCTCTCTTTGAAAAATGATCTATTTGAAAAGAATCTTTGAAGAAGGCATCAAAGATCTTTGAAGCTGTGTTAAATTATGGTATGTTCTATGCTTAGAGCAGTTTACTTATCTTTCTTATCATTATCCACAGATTAGCAATCACATGTACATTAAGTAAAGTGAAAATAGAACATTTAAACGATCAACTGAAAACAAGCCAAGACAAGAGACACAGGATGTGGTGGCTAGCCATGGAAAAACCCCAATATGGGGAAACCCTTTGATCAAATCTTCTTTTATCTTCAATAATTCAGTAGAGAAATAGTGCAAAAGTATGATTTATATTAGCAACATCAGCGACATCAGCCCTAAACTAGGGTAGCCAATATTTGTCAAACCAATGGTCGGATCACCTTGATTCCTTCACCAAAAAATGTGGCCTTCCAAAGAGATTCAGCTTCACCTACTGCGCAGTCCAGAGAGAGAGAATGTTGGTCAACGCTGGTCAAAGTTCCGATCTGCAATTTGTAAACCCTAGAAAAACCACGTCCTTCCTTCCCATATGTGAGAGAGAGACCTTTCTGTGCAGGAGAGAGAAGAGACTCATTTTCTACACATGAGAGAAATATGTGTGATGAGAAGAGAAGTGTGGGAATGAGGAGAATGCTCGTATTTATATGCAAAACATTGATGATGAATAGATGCATCTATTGGACTTTTGAGCCTACATAAGTTGCTGGCCGACTTTGACAATTAGTCCATAATCTAAATAAATTTGTATCTCCATAAATACTTATTGGAATCGGATGATCTTTAGATCAATCCCACACCTCTCAATGAGAGGAATCCAAGAAAAATATAATTAACCATGAATAAGGTGACCCACATGAATTTTGGCCCTAGTTGCCAATTTTAACACTCCCTCTCAACTAGGGAGAACTTCATCTGCAATCTGTCAAACTGTCATTGTTGTCCATCCATCAAATGCACTATCCGGTATGGCTTGACCCTTCTTTCTCTGCTCTCCTTTGCTCTGCTCTTCTCGATTTTGCTCTGCCTTGCTCGAATTATGAAGAAGAAAAAATGATCGAGGATGTATCATACCATCCTCCACTGACCCAAAGTTAGTCTCAGAGTGTGTACCACTCTCACTGGTCCCAGACCAGTATCATTGATCCCAGACCAATGAAGGTCATCCTAGCATAGGGAGTACGGTAGATACAATGATGCGTCCATCGGTACTACTATGGTCCCTATCCTCATTTCCCTACTCATTGATCAGATGAGAGGTACTTCCCATGAGTCCCACACTGCATGGGTAGGATGCCTTGACAGGAGAACTAATCATCCCATCCACAGGAGAGCGAATCATCCTGTCCAGTGGATTCCGCAGAGAGCTAATCATCTTGGCCCACAAGAGAATGAATCATCATGTTCCACAATCGCCATGGAGAACACATCATCTAGGCCCACAGGAGAACGAATCATCATGTTCCATAGTCGCCACAGAGAACGAATCATCCTAGCCCACAGGAGAACTAATCATCATGTTCCATAGTCGCCATGGGTGTCACAGGGGAAGGTTGAACCTTTTACCCTGTAAAAAGTGCACCAATAAGGGATGGTGAGTCACCCTGTGGTCATATGTTGCTCCAAGAAGTACCCCGTGCCCCCCTGGAGCTCCCAGAGCTCAGTACATCATAATTGAGCCTCATCAGAGGGTCTCTGAACGACACCAAGTCGTTTTCGGAAAGTGAAGAATTTGACCTTTCCTAGGGGCTTTGTTAGAATGTCGGCGACCTGTTCATCTGTACTGATATGTTGGAGCCTTATTTCTCCTCACTGCACCATGTCTCGAATATAGTGGTACCTGATATCGATATGCTTGGACTGATCATGAAATACGGGATTTTCTGATAAACGAATCCCGGTCTGGTTGTCACATAGAATCACGGTGGTATCCAATGTAAATCCAAATAGCTCACTGAAGAGATTTCGCAACCAGACTGCCTCACAGGAGGCCATGCTAACAGCAATATACTTTGCCTCGGTGGTGCTCAAAGCCATCGACTGCTACTTCCTGCTCATCCAGGATATTGAAGCAGATCCCAAGGAGAAATAGCACCCAGAAGTGCTCTTACGGTCCACCATACTTCCTACCCAATCAGCATCAGTATATCCAAGTAGTCTCACATCTCCGGCAGTGTATCTTAACCCATAAGTAATAGTGCCACGAAGATATCTCAATAGATTCTTGGCACCAACCCAATGTATGTGGTGAGGTTCAACCATATGTTGACTCAACGTGTTGACTGCAAAGCATATATTTGGAAGGGAGTTCACTAAGAACATTAATGCTCTAATGAGTTTTCGAAACTTGGTGGTATTTCATAAAACAGGTCCAGCAACACTAACACTTAACACTTTGAAGTCAAGCTCCACTGTGGTAGTTACAGGCTTGCAGTCCACCATACCGAATCTTTCCAATATCTTCACCACATATTTTCCTTGAGATAGAAAAATTTCCCCTCGCTTCTGCCAAACTTCAAGTCCTAGGGAATAGTGCATCAGTCCTAGGTCCTCCATTTCAAATTCAAAAGCCAACTCCCTCTTACATATGTGAATGAGAGAGTCTACAACTGTTAGAAAGAGGTCGTCAACATACAACACCAGTATGAGAGGTTTTTCATCTTCAACCTTAGAGTAAAGGTTGAGATTGTCTTCACTCCTAGTGAATCCCATCTTCATCAAGTAACTATCGATCCTCTCATACCATGCTCGGGGTGCTTGCTTTAGCCCATAGAGGGCCTTCTTCAACCTGCACACATGATATTTTCGATCACAAATCTCAAATCCTTCGAGTTTTTCCACGTAGACCTCTTCTTTGATCGAACCATGCAAGAACGTTGTCGTAACATCCATCTAATGTAGTTTCCATCCTTGTGAAGTCGCAAGGGCTATGATTGAACGAATGGTGGTATATCTGGCAACAGGTGCAAATACCTCGTCATAGTCTATACCTTCCTTCTGGGAGAAGCCACGAGCGACAAAACGAGCCTTATATTTTTCCGTACTTCCATCAGTTGAATTCTTTATCTTGTAAAGCCATTTAGAAGTGATAATTGTCTTGTCCAAGGGTCTGGGAACCATTTCCCAGACATCATTCTTCATAATAGACTAATATTCTTCAGTCATAGCATCCTTCCATACTTGATGCTTGATGGCATCTGAGAATCATGAAGGCTCATTTTGAATGACCGTGCCCATGATGGTCAGGTATCTATTGAAAAATGTGCAACAAGAAATGTTAAATTTAGATTGTGCTAAAAATAGACCTGCTAAAAATAACATGTCTAAATAGAAATTTGGCCAGTGAGGTCATTGGCCACCTTGGGTGAGAGGTGAAACTACTAAAAATAGAAGTTTCTAAAAATAGCATTTCTAGATCCCTTCCTATTTTTAGCAGTCCCTAGTCTAACTATAGGAAGTAAAAATGAATTTGGTCTTGTTGAATTGAGGCTTTTGTGACCATAATGGTTATAAGTAGAACTTATAACCATCTTCTTCCCTCCCCCCCCCCACCCCCTTTCATCTTCTTTGCTTTCGTTAGGGTTAATCCTTCGTGTTTTGGACTTCTTCCAGTCCTTCTCCTTCCTTTTATGTTAGGTCGCTCTTTCTATTTACTTATTTCTTCTTGATAGATATTAATGAATATAATCGTAACTATTATATTTTATTATTATTATTTTAGTTTTTTTAGGGTCTATTAATTTTATTTATTTTTTATTTTTTTTTTTTTTTTTTTTGGATTATTATTTATTATTCTACGTTTTATTAAATTTTATTATTTTTATTTTTGTGTATCTTTGTTATTTATCCATCTAATTTCACTATTAGTATATATAGTTATTATAACTAACTATCTTCTATAATTACTTTATATATATATATATATATATCTAATTATTATATATATATATATTATATATATATATCTATTTTTGAACTTTCTAGTAATTATACTAACTATCATACCTTATATTTTATATATATATTATATATATATATTATATATATATTATATGTTAGGTCTTTGATCTAACTAATTCCCATTAAATTATCAATTTGACTTTTTGACTCCGATCCCTAAGTCAAAATTAGCCGTTGGTCAAGATAGTCGTTGGAGGCTCTACTCAGACTATTTAACATGCAAAACTGGATCTGTTTCTTCAACTTGCCCTGACGATGAACCACACTGGTTGGTTCCAAACGCGTCGATGAATTTGGTCTTAACAACAGTTTAAAATATTAATTACTTAATCTTCATGAGTTAATTAGTTATGGAAAATTAAACTAGAAGTCTTTGTGAGATCATGCAATTATTTTCTCTCTTGATTTAGGAATTTATCCCTTGATTAAAGGAGATAAGGTTCAGTTCTATATTGAGAGGGTTAGTTGACTTAGTTTAAACTAGTCAAGTCTAGTTAGACTAATTTAACAAGTTGTTAAATTAGTGAAAAATAGTTTGTTAATGCTTGCACGCATGTGACAACTATTATTTCAGTTAACTGAGTATTTTTTCATGAATAACTGATGCATGTCAGTTCAGACAGAGACCCAGTTGAGTTCAGATGTGGGACAATGTACTATCAGTTGCTAGGATATTTTAGGTAAGTATTCCTTACATGGAGAAGGATTTATTTCCAAGAGAATCACGTGATATAGGAGCTTGGAGGACTTGTGGCCTATATATTGAGGTGTAGGGAGTCTATGAGCTTCGTCTTCTGATTGCGGAAAAGCAGGATAGCTCTTGAGCTAATTCTTTTTGTAACCTAAAGAGGATTTCCACTTGATTGATAATACAGATAGAGGTTTTATGTTGGTGCTTTCCCCAGTGATATATCTTGTGTTATGGTTGATTATTTCTCTTGATCAGTTATGCATGTTTCTACTTGATGTTGCTCATGAATTTGATTATGCTTCTGCTTAATGTTTTGTAGAAGTAGAACAAGTATTACGCTTTAGGACATTGCATATATCGGTTTGTTCTATAGGTGAAATTTCTACATGGTATCAGAGAACAGGTGATCAAGCAAGAACAATATACTAGCAGGAGAAATTCGAAGTTTATTATTCGGGATATAGATCTCAAGTTCTTATCACATCTATTTCATCAATGGCGTTTTATGGTTTGAGGTTTGAGTATGCCCTTGATGGCAGCTCAAACTATATAGCTTGGAAGGATCACATGGAGGCAGTTTTGGAAGATAATGGTCTTAAGGATTTCATTGATCAAGAAATCCCTAAGCCTACTGACAAGACTGAGCAAGTGGAATGGAGGAAGTGTGTGGCTAGAGCTAGGATAATTCTCTTGGAGGGAGTGCGAGATCACATTGTCTCGAGCCTCCATGGGAAGGAGACTCCGCATGCAATGTGGAAAACATTAAAGATTTTATATCAGAATAACAGTGATAAGGAAGAGGCACTGAAGGACAAAACTTCGAAAGATCAAGTGTGAAGGATGAGTGATCTCTATGTATCTGACCAAGCTCATCACATGCAGGGATGAGCTTGCAAGTGTAGGGGTCGTGACATCGGATGAGGATATGGTGAGGCTAGCACTCATTGGCCTTCCTAAGAGCTGACATAGCTACCAAGACTCGGTGAATGGAAGCGAGAAACTGCCACATTGGGAACGACTATGGTCGGATTTGATGCAAGAGGAGATAAGACGGAGCACCAGAGACAGTTCTTCATCCATGCATGATGAGGAGAACTGTGCCTTACCGAGTAAGGTGAAGAAGGGGAAGGAGAAGGCTTCTCTTTCTGAATCCAGTTCTTCCAATGATGGGAAGAAGGTTGACAAATTGAAAGTGTGATGCTTTTGTTGTCATGAGGTGGGCCATTATGCTACAAATTGTCCACTGAGGAAATCCAAGAAGGGGTCCGGGGAAGGATTTCAAGGTGAGGCACTTGCTTCACAGTTCGAGTTGGATTTCACACTCTTCGTATGCATGGTTTCATCCATGGTGGGAAGTGGTTGGTTTCTTGACATTGGAGCTTCTTTCCACATGACCGGCGACAAGAGTTTGTTTAGCACTTTGGAGGAGAAATATCTCCAGATACTCATAGCGATAGGTAATGATGAGAAGTATAATGTCTCAGGTGTAGGCATGGTTATTTTTTAGAGGGAGCATGGAGCTCGAATTACCTTGACCGATGTCAAGTATGTACTAGGATTGAAGAGAAACTTGGTGTCAATCGTGATGCTGGAAGACAGAGGCTATGATGTAGTTTTCAGTAAGGGAAAGGTTTTCCTTAGACACATCATCACTAGACAGGTGAAGCAGATTGGTTCACGGGTCAAGAACCTATATGATCTTGAGGTTCAAGATGCATGCAAATCCTTGAGTAGCAAGGCAACTGATGAAGACTTGGTGGTTGAGAGAGAGGGTATATTACCTCTCAACATGCAGCGCTAGAAGAAGTCTCAGACGATTGTGGAGGAGCCACGATTGATGCAGTAGCTTCAGGAGGTTGTGGAGCAGCCACAACAAGTGAAGCTGAGAGGAGATCGAGTAGAGACATCTACTCATGCAGAGACCTCCAGTAGGGGGAAACTTCGAGCCAAGTGGGCTGAGGGATCAAATGCATCCATACCTCCAAGTAGGAGGTGGGGCGATGTGGAGTGATTGTCCCAAGGAGGAGGGGCAGGATCCTTGAGGTACCCAACCTCTTGGATGAGACCTTGCTACAGGAGCCCCAATATGGAGTAGCAGGAACTAACTGATTGAGTAGAAACAGATGCGGATGGAGCTGCAGAGAGAGCGATAGTGTAGGGAATCCTAGGACAACGCATAGCTAGCAGGTTGCAGTAATGCGAGAGGTACAAGTGTTTTTCATAGTGCTAGGTGGCACAGAGAGGTGTGCAATGGTGTGAGATGCATGGAGATGTTGCAATAACGCAGATGTCAGAGAGGGAGCACTTGTCAACAGCAGGTAGAGCTTCAGCATTAGAGTATGTTCCTAGCCCAACAAAGTGGTTAGTTTGGAGTTTTTTTGTTCCAAGTGTTGTTGGAGCAAGTGGACCAGGTAGATGTGTTGCATGCAGAATATTCTAGAGTTACAAGATTGGGTTCGAGAGGAAGCTTTTCTTGTTGAGAGGGAGTGTTGAAAAATGTGCAACAAGAAATGTTAAACTTAGAATGTGCTAAAAATAGACCTGCTAAAAATAGAAGTTTCTAAAAATAGCATTTCTAGGTCCCTTCCTATTTTTAGCAGTCCTTGGTCTAACTATAGGAAGTAAAACGAATGTGGTCTTAACAACAGTTTAAAATATTAATTAATTTATCTCCATGAGTTAATTAGTTATGGAAAATTAAACTAGAAGTCTTTGTGAGATCATGCAGTTATTTTCTCTCTTGATTTAGGAATTTATCCTTGATTAAAGGAGATAAGGTTCAGTTCTATATTTAGAGGATCAATTGACCTAGTTTAAACTAGTCAAGTCCAGTTAGACTAATTTAACAAGTTGTTAAATTAGTGAAAAATAGTTTGTTAATGCTTGCATGCATGTGACAACTATTATTTCAGTTAACTCAGTATTTTCTCATGAATAACTTATGCATGTCAGTTCAAACAGAGACCCAGTTGAGTTCAGATGTGGGACAATGTACTATCAGTTGCTAGGATATTTTAGGTAAATATTCCTTGCATGGAGAAGGATTTATTTCCAAGATAATTACGTGATATAGGAGCTTTGAGGACTTGTGGCCTATATATAGAGGTGTAGGGAGTCTATGAGCTTCATCTTCTAATTGCAGAAAGAGCAGGATAGCTCTTGAGCTGATTTTTTTGTAACCTGAAGAGGATTTCCACTTGATTAATAATACAGATAGGGGTTTTATGCTAGTGCTTTCCCCAGTGATATATTTTGTGTTATGGTTGATTATTTCTCTTGATCATTTATGCATGTTTCTACTTGATGTTGCTCATGAATTCGATTATGCTTCTGCTTAATGTTTTGTAGAAGTAGAACAAGTATTATGCTTTAAGACATTGCATATATCAGTTTGTTCTACAGTGAAATTTCTACATGTTATCGGAGCACAGGTGATCAAGCAAGAACAATATACTAGCGGGAGAAATTTGAAGTTTATTATTCGGGATATAGATCTCAAGTTCTTATCACAACTATTTCATCGATGGCGTTCTATGGTTTGAGGCTTGAGTACGCCCTTGATGGCAACTCAAACTATATAGCTTGGAAGGATTGCATGGAGGCAGTTTTGGAAGATAATGGTCTTAAGGATTTCATTGATCAAAAAATCCCTAAGCCTACTAACAAGACTGAGCAGGTGGAATGGAGGAAGTGTGTGGCTAGAGCTAGGAGAATTCTCTTGGAGGGAGTGCGAGATCACATTGTCTCAAGCCTCCATGGGAAGGAGACTCCGCATGCAATGTGGAAAACATTGAAAGATTTATATCAGAATAGCAGTGATCAGAGGAAGATGGTACTGAAGGACAAACTTCGAAAGATCAAGTGTGAAAGGGATGAGACGATCTCTATGTATCTAACCAAGCTCATCACATGTAGGAATGAGCTTGCAAGAGTAGGGGTTGTGACATCGGATGAGGATATGATGAGTCTAGCACTCCTTGGCCTTCCTAAGAGCTGGCATAGCTACCAAGAATTGGTGAATGGAAGGAAGAAACTGCCAGATTGGGAACGACTATGGTTGGATTTGATGCAGGAGGAGATCAGACGGAGCACCAAAGATAGTTCTTCATCCATGCATGATAAGGAGAATTGTGCCTTAGTGAGTAAGGCGAAGAACGGGAAGGAGAAGGTTTCTCTTTCCGAATCCAGTTCTTCCAATGATGGGAGAAGGTTGACAAATCGAAAGTGCGATGCTTTCGTTGTCATGAGGTGGGCCATTATGCTACAAATTGTCCACTGAGGAAATCCAAGAAGGGATTCGAGGAAGGATCTTAAGGTGAGGCACTTGCTTCACAGTTCGAGTTGGATTTCACACTCTTCGCATGCATGGTTTCATCCATGGTGGGAAGTGGTTGGTTTCTTGACAGTGGAACTTCTTTCCACATGACCGGTGACAAGAGTTTGTTCAGTACTTTGGAGGAGAAAGATCTCTAGATACTCATAGTGATGGGTAATGATGAGAAGTATAGTGTCTTAGGTGTAGGCATGGTTATTTTTTAGAGGGAGCATGGAGCTCGAATTACCTTGACCGATGTCAAGTATGTACCAGGGCTGAAGAGAAACTTGGTGTCGATCGCAATGCTGGAAGACAGAGGCTAAGATATAGTCTTCAGTAAGGGAAAGGTTTTCCTTAGACACATCATCACTAGACAGGTGAATTAGATTGGTTCATGGGTCAAGAACCTGTATGATCTTGAGGTTAAAGATGCATGAAAAGCCTTGAGTAGCAAGGAAACTGATAGAGACTTGGTGGTTGAGAGGGAGGGTATATTACCTCTCAACATGCAGCGCTAGAAGAAGTCTCAGAAGATTGTGGAGGAGCCACAATTGGTGTTGCAACTTCAAGAGGTTGTGGAGCAGCCACAACAAGGGAAGCTGAGAGGAGATTGAGTAGAGACATCTACTCATGCAGAGACCTCCAGTAGGGGGAAAATTCAAGCCAAGTGGGCTGAGGGATCACATGCATCCATACCTCCAAGTAGGAGGTGGGGCGATGTGGAGTGATTGTCCCAAGGAGGAGGGGCAAGATCCTTGAGGCACCCAACCTCTTGGATGAGACCTTGCTACAAGAGCCTCGATATGAAGTAGCAAGAACTGACTGATTGAGTAGAAACAGATGCAGATGGAGCGACAGTGCAGGGAATCCTAGGACAACGCATAGCTAGCAAGTTGCAACAATGCAAGAGGTACAAGTGTTTTGCACAGTGCTGGGTGGCACAGAGAGGTGTGCAATGGTGTGAGATGCATGGAGATGTTGCAGTAGCGTAGATGTTAAAGAGGGAGCACTTGTCAATAGCAGGTAGAGCTTCAACATTAGAGTATGTTCCTAAGCCAACAGAGTGTCAGTTGGGAGTGTTTTTGTTCCAAGTGTTGTTGGATCAAGTGGACCGGGTAGACGTGTTGCATGCAGAACAATCTAGAGTTATAGGATTGGGTTCGAGAGGAAGCCTTTCTTGTTGAAAGGGAGTGTTGAAAAATGTGCAACAAGAAATGTTAAATTTAGAATGTGCTAAAAATAACCCTGCTAAAAATAGCATGTCTAAAAATAGCAGTTTGGCCAGTGAGGTCATTGGCCACCTTGGGTGAGAGGTGAAACTGCTAAAAATAGAAGTTTCTAAAAATAACATTTATGGGACCCTTCCTATTTTTAGCAGTCCCTGGTCTAACGATAGGAAGTAAAAACGAATTTGGTCTTAACAACAGTTTAAAATATTAATTAATTAATCTCCATGAGTTAATTAGTTATGGAAAATTAAGCTAGAAGTCTTTGGGAGATCATGCAATTATTTTCTCTCTTGATTTAGGAATTTATCCCTTGATTAAAGGAGATAAAGTTCAGTTCTATATTGAGAGGATCAGTTGACTTAGTTTAAACTAGTCAAGTCCAGTTAGACTAGTTTAACAAGTTGTTAAATTAGTGAAAAATAGTTTGTTAATGCTTGCATGCATGTGACAGCTATTATTTCAGTTAACTGAGTATTTTTTCATGAATAATTGATGCATGTCAGTTCAGAAAGAGACCCAGTTGAGTTCAGATGTGGGACAGTGTACTATCAATTGCTAGGATATTTTAGGTAAGTATTCCTTGCATGGAGAAGGATTTATTTCCAAGAGAATCACGTGATATAGGAGCTTGGAGGACTTGTGGCCTATATATTGAGGTGTAGGGAGTCTATGAGCTTCATCTTCTGATTGCGGAAAGAGCAGGATAGCTCTTGAGCTGATTCTTTTTGTAACCTGAAGAGGATTTCCACTTGATTGATAATACAGATAGGGGTTTTATGCCAGTGGTTTCCCTAGTGATATATCTTGTGTTATGGTTGATTATTTCTCTTGATCAGTTATGCATGTTTCTACTTGATGTTGCTCATGAATTCGATTATGCTTCCGCTTAA